>CABHPH010152897.1:40476-58144 GCA_902168325.1 Peromyscus nudipes
TCTATCTATCTATCTATCTATCTATCTATCTATCTATCTATCTATCTGTCTGTCTGTCTGTCTGGTGTCTGTCTGTCCATCTCTCCATTCATCCATCTGTCTATCTATCTACCTACCTACCTATCTATATCCCTTTTGTAAAAGAACAAAAACAAACAAAACCTGTGAAGTCCAATTTGTGTTGACCAACTATTCCTGGCCATGGAGTGTGGTCAATAAACCAGATTTCTGTCACTCCACTAAATAAGATTGACTCCCCCTCCCAGAAACAGTCAAATGCCAATAGCTCCTTGGCTAGGGTTGGGACTTTGTGTTCCCATCCTTTCCTCCATGCTGGGATTTTGTCTGACTGGAGCTTTCACAAGTCTTCACAGTTGACGGGGTGTCGTCAAGGTCCCTGAGTTCATACATGCAGGTGCCTGTGATGCTGACTCCTCCTGCTGCAGTAACATGTCTTCTAAAATCTCAGCTTGGCTGCTAGACACGTGGCCTTTGGCAGGTTGAGAGGTGACGAAGAAGCCATGCATTGGAAATACATTCAGTGCTGCTTTCTATCTGCTGGCATCTCGGTTTATCTATACCCTTCCTGTTCCATTTGATTCATTTACAAATATGAATTTTTAACCAAGACACACCTTCCAAAGGCTTCACGTTCTACCAGAGAGGCTGTAGGTCTTTAATGGCAGTAAATAAAAAGGCTGTTTCAGAAAAATCAAATAGAAACAAAAATGACGTCCCATCCTAGGCAGACATCATGGTAGTGTGGGAGAAGACTGAACTGGGAACCACACTATTTCCCACTGTCTAGGCTTATGACCTTACATGAGTTATTCATGATCTGTTGTCTTAGTTGCTCAGCTTATAAAATGTAGATTTGAAAGCCTACCTTCCTCGTGGACTAGCCATGAGAATTAGAAATGACTTGTGTTGTAAAGGAACAGAACAAGAAACTATACAAAGCGAGGTCACCCAGACCCAGAAAGACAAACGTTGCCCCTTTTCTTGGGTGTGGATGTTAGCTCAGAATATTTAGGTGGAAGTATATAACACGCAGGAACCGCAGATATCAGGAGAGTAAACGGGGCCATGGTGAATGAGGGCAAAGGGAAGAGGAACTTTAGAGAGGGGCATAGTGGGACACAGTTGCTGTGAAGGGAAAACAGTAAAAATGGGTGAGGGAAACTCTTATGAGGGAGAGGAGAGGAGGAGCGATCAGTTGCACTAAGGACATTAGGAAAAGCCATAGAGAGTTATATTGTGTTATATTCACATAAAATTACATACTATATATATAGCTTATGTATATACAAATATACACAGTTTAGTTGAAGTGACACCACTTGGGTTGATGATGTCCTCCCTGAAACCTGTAGGCTGTCTAACAGAATCCCGCTATCAACCATAGCAATGCTCTGCGTTGTTAGATGAGTCCAGGAAACCACTTCCACAACCTGTGTTAGTACCACTGCCCTGCCGCTAAAGACACCACAGACTGTGGACGCAGGACTTGGAGAAATCAATATGGATCCGAGCTGGGAGACTCCTCACTGAGGACTAAGTCTCATCGTATCAGAAGAGACTCTGAAAGCTCCTGGGGGAGAAGAAGAGCAACCAACAGCCCTAGGCAGCTGCAACAGCTACAAACCACAGCGATGGGAAGCGTGGCAGAATATTCTGAACTGTGTGATAGTGGAGCTTTCGGGGTAACCAGCCACCTCCTAATTAGACTCCAGGCCTGACCATAGGAGGGAATTCATGCCCAATACTGTAACCTGAGCCAACTACCTGTGGCTGGTGAGGCCGTGGAACCATGAGAAGCCGCCACTGCTATCACTTCCCTAAACCAGTGTAACTTCTAGCTGCATTTCCAGTGACTAGTTAAGCAGATGTGTGACCTCGTACTAACAAGTGAGGTATAAGTTAAAGTGGCCTTTGGAGATTTCTAGGGAAAATTTTCTCCCATTAAGACAGATGGGAGAGAATGTCTTCCTTCCTCCAACCTTGTTTATTCCTGTAGGGGACAACAACAACAACAACAAAAAGACCGTGTGATGCTTGCAGAAGGTTATAGCTCCTTGAAAGAAGAAAGAATACTGTCAACTTCCTGAGTGTGATGAAGGCATGTGTGCAACCATGAACTTGAGAAGTGGAGGCAGGAGGCTCACAAACTCAAGGCCATCCTGAGCTACACAGCACGATTCTGTCTCAAGAAGGGGGAGAAAAGGCACCCATCACAGCAGAGCCGAAGCATCAAGGGAGTGGGCCCTTGGTGGAGTGGCTGAGCTGAAAAGCAAACCCCGTACCATTTGCCAGTGGGTTCCTCGGCACTAACAAGTGTCCTACGGTTGGGACAGAAGCCCAAAGCAGCGGGACTAACTCCAGATTGGGCAGCAGAAATGCTTCTCAGTCCTTCATTTGTTAACTTTTACGAAGTGTTTCTGCAGCCGACTTTGCTGTACGTTCATGGAAAGTAGGCAAGATCCAGCTGTGGAGTCGCTCGCTCGCTTGAGCTCATTATTCCATCACCCCGTTCTCACAGCCAGCACTCAGTCCCTTCAGAAAGAGAAGCTCCTTTGCTCAAAGCACAGTCACAGACACCCCTGGAGGAGACTAAACTCTAGCCCACAGCAAAGAGCTGCATTTCAGGAAATAAACAATGCGTGTGCGTGCGTGCGTGCGTGCATGCGTGTGTGTGTTCGCCAATAGTTTTCCAGCAATTCCATAAAAGAGAAGCCTCAGTTCTGACACCACCGCCACCACATTCTGAAGGTCTCAGCCCCTGCGAAGGGCTTTGTGCTGTTTTTAACATTTCAGGACATCACTTGCTCATAACTGTTGGAGATACAGCTTGTTTGTCTTGTTCTTAGGTAAGGCATATGTGAACACCCAATAGAATCTGACACTCCCCTCTGTATGTGTGCTGGATCGAAGTGTTTTCGTGGGATGTGATGAATGTCAGGCCTAGGGGCCAGTGTGCCACCCTCCCGCTGCCTCTCCACCTGTCCCCTGCCAGGTGAGCATACCCTGCCGCTACTCTCTGCCTGACTGCCCACTGATGCTTCCCTGCTGACCCATCACGCTTGCTGTATCTTCATAGAGTCTCCTGTTAATGACTCCTCAACCCTTTCATTCAAGTATATTCTTTACTCTGGATCTGGATTTTTTTAATAAAGGTCCTAGGAGGCCAGGGCCACTTCCCCAGAGTCCAATGGCAAAGTTCAGTTCCCATCGGAAATGATGGAATCAGTGACAGTCAGGGATAGTTCAGACTCCGTACAGATGTTTAATGACAACAAATCACAGTCACTTCATTTGCCCTCCCCAAATCTCCCTTTAATCGAGACAAACTGCCTACCATTCCCTTCTTAGGATGGGCCCCACGCTCTGGATGCTTAATCAACATGCCGAACCTCAGAGTGAACTGAGAACAGAACCAAGGATTTTTACTTCCCCGCCTCTTGTTACATCACCTGCGTGAGGTACAATTAAAATAGCACATAAAAATGTTGGGCTTCCCTCTGTTGGCCTATAGGAAAGGAAATTGAGTCAGAGAGAGCTAGAAGAGTCAAGCATGTGCAGATAGTGAGAAGAAGCAGGCACAAAGCAGGGATACACTGAAGATAAGTTCTGAGACCCAGGTTCTCCCTTGAAGTCAATAACAAAAGCAGGGATACACTGAAGATAAGTTCTGAGACCCAGGTTCTCCCTTGAAGTCAATAACAACTCTGGGACATCCCTTTCCCACCATGAGAAGGGCTGCCTTATGCAAATTAGCATCTTGCCAAACGGCAGCATTGGGGCAGAAACAACTGGTCTGCAGTCAGCCAGAAAGAAAAACAGCAGCTAAGGTGCACAGTGTTACCTTTCCCACAGTGAATGAGGCATTAACTTCCAGATCTCTGACCCTTTAAATCTGTGTGACAATAATTAATGTGAGAAAGATAACTAATATTTACATTTGTACTGAAAGCCTCAACTAATAGGCACTGGAGTTATGTAAGGTGGCAGGAGAGCCTCACCATCGCTCGCCCTCATTGCTGGCAGGTGAGGCATTAACCTCCTTTTCACGATGCCTCAGCACCTATCTATGCCAGCAATGCGGTCACATGCTGTGTGGGCGTAAACGGCACAGAGACCTGAGTGACACATGAGAAGTGTACTTAATCATTATTAGGTAGAGGTCATGGCCTTCTCCCAGCTACAGAGATCTCTTCGATGTCCTAATAAAAATGCACCGGGCTGTGAGTGCTCCAAACCTTTGTCTACAGCCATCACCGGGGCAGCATGCTCTCCATGGAAGTCACTTCCTTCTCTGCGCTTCATGACTGGTTTGTACACTTCAAACTTCCTGCATCCAAATCCTTCAAACATACAAACCCCAAACCTCTCCCCTTCGACTTTCCAATCTGCTAAATAAGACTAAGAGACCTAGAGAATAATTGTGTTTTTTTAAGAAGTTTCCCCATTAAATATGATGCTCAGCTGAAGTTGGGAAGCACTGGTTTATTCAATGCTGTTACTTAATCTGAACGAATTAAGCTCGAAGCAGTCACTGGTGCTCCATTCCAAGTGGGATCTCTGTCTGAAATAAAAACCAAAGTGGACATAGACTCCACTACTCTGCCATTCAGAGACTTTCTGAGGAGACGTGAGTGTGGTCTGATAAGAATGTCATGGAAAGGACCAGTTACCAAAACACTGAGAAATTAGTCTGGGTCCGTAACATTCCAAATGCCTGGCTTAATTAAATTAAATTTGCTGTAAGGAATTTAAGATTGTATCATTACTCTTCTTTGGCTTTTCAAATGGGTTCTCTCTTTCCTCCTCTTTCTTTCTTTTGCATTTGTAAGAACTCCTTTTAGTGTCTGACTTATTTCCACCTTTTGAAAAAGGTCATGGAAGTGAGCAGAAAAAGTGGTCTTTAAAATCATTTGTGCTCTCCTTAACTTTTTTACAGCACAGAGTAGCTGTAATATGAATCTTAAAGGTCTTATTAAAAAAATCAAACCTGAAGCCAGGTATTGGGGTGGATGCTGGAAGATCAGAGAAGCAGAACAAGCCACAGCTACCTCACCTTGCCACTTCCTCAGCTGATCCTGTTTCCTCAGACTGGATGCCTCTGAGTCCTCATCCAAATGGATCTCAGCTGAACTGCTGCTCAAAAGCCTAAAAGCTTAACAAGACTCTAGTTCCTGTTCCTCATGCCTTATATACCTTTCTGCTTCCTGCCATCACTTTCTGGGATTAAAGGCATGTGTCTCCATGCCTGGCTGTTTCCAATGTGGCTTTAAACTCACAGAGATCCAGGCGGATCTCTGCCTTTGGAATGCAGATTAAAGGCATGTGTGCCACCATTTTCTGGCCTCTATATCTAGTGGCCGTTCTCTTCTCTGACCCCAGATAAGTTTATTAGGGTGCACAATATATTGGGGAACACTCTATCACCACAAGTAGCCTAACTCCTTATCCCAGCTCTAATTAGGCCATGTTCCCTTCTCTGCCCGACACCCATCTAAAGATAGCTCCTCTCCAGTTCTCTTCTACCTCTCTAGTTTCTGAGTCCCTACTGAGAGGCTGGAGGAAGTCGGGGCAAGCTGTCTTTCCACACATGTGTATGTGTATCCTACAGTTTGATCCCCTTTGGACTCTTAAATAGAAAAACTGAGAGTTTAACCTCAGATTAAATAAGTTTAAAAACCTTTCCAGTGATTTCCAGCCAAGCAAGACTGAAAACCCTAGCTCATCGAAGGAGTTAGAATCTGTGTCAAGCTTCAGAGAGTATGAAGCGGGTGACATAATATCTCATTCCACAAGACTTTCTGGAACTCCTTCCACATTGCTGGCCCTGTGTTCAGTGCTATGGAGGCAACAATGGTCAAGAAATAATTTCCAACACTTTTTTCGAGACAGGGATTCTCTGTGTAGCCCTGGCTGTCCTGGAACTTGCTCTGTAGCCCAGGATGGCCTCGAACTCACAGAGATCCGCCTGCCTCTGCCTCCCAAGTCCTGGGATTAAAGGCATGAGCCACTACCACTAGGCAAATTTCCAAAAATTTGCCACTACTAAAAGCAACAATGCTTTTACACAAGGCAGCTATAGCTCACAAGATACTCAAATCACATCATCGTGACTTCCACTTATGTACTGTTCTACTCATTATGCTATCACTTCAGATAGCAAGGCAGATGTCAATGATTTTATTTTAAATATACTAATGGCAATGTTAATGTGTTCTTGAATACTTAAAGTTATAAGAACAATTTTACCCACAAATGTAGTACTTCCCACACTGTAGACACTATGCAAAAGATTTAGAAAACATTTCTTATGCTGGCAGGATTTTTATCATGAAATTTAAAATTACCCACATTTATCGGTCGGGGAGCATCCAGGTGTCATGGTGCATGTATAGAGGTCAGAAGACAACTTTCAAGAGTGAGTTCTCTCCTTCCACCATATGGATCCTAGAGGCCAAACTTGGGTCATGAGACGTGGTGGCAAGTGCCTTTATGTCCTGAGCCATTGTGCTGGCTAGTTTTATATCAGCTTGATATAAGCTAGTGTCATCAGACAGGAGGGAACCTACACTGAAAAAAAAAAAATTACCCTCATAACATTGGGCTGTGGGAAAGCCTGTAGGATATTTTCGTAATTAGTGGTTGATGGGGGAGGTCCTGGCCCGTTGTGGGTGGGGCCACCCCAGGGCTAGTGGGCCTGGGTTCTATAAGAAAGAAGGCAGAGTGAGCTGTGTGAAGCAAGCTAGTAAGCAGCTCCCTTCCATGGCGTTTGTATCAGCTTCTGCCCCGGGTTCCTGTCCTAGGTTCCTGCCCCGTTTGAGTTCTTATCCTGACTTTCTTCAGTGATAGACAACAGATTTGGAAGTGTAAGCCACATAAACCTTCCCTTCCCCAGTTTGTTTTGGTAATGGTGTTTCATCACAGCAATAGAATGGTAATGAAGACAGCCATCTCCCCAGCTGTTAACCTCATTTTCTATTTGAAAAACAGAAGCGTAGAGTGGTGAGATAAAGCCAAGACTCAACCCATGTCTGTTTGCCAGAGTTTGCCTTCTTGGCTGAATTCAGTGAGGTCATACGATGTAAACAAAATAACTGAGCAAGTGGAAAGGGATTCGAACCCACAAGTTCTGTTTCTTTTTATACTACAAATCTCCAATGTCACTGATAGTTCCTACAGAACCATACAGTGTGTGCAGAGAGGAAAGAGGCCACAGTTCCCCATCTCAAATAACTCACATGGACTTTAAAAAGAATGTCGCCTGTGAGGGAATGAGTCCAAAGTCCTGCCATGTCTGTTAATAAACCATATTAATTATTTGCAAACATGCAAAATGCAAATGATAACTCATTTCAAAAGCTCCTTGACTTTCAAAGAACTGTTCACAAAGCCAGGCTGACCATAACAGAAAAGGGAAGGTAAGAGAGGTGTGCATAGAATCCACACATTAAAACACAGTGTCCCTGGATTTTGACCTCCAGACTTCAGCATCTACTTCTGACATCAGGAGAAAATAGGTAAGAGCTAAAGGAAAGTGGCACCAGGTACTAAACACAATGGTTGTCATTTGGAAATAGACTGCCTTGCAAATCATACCAAAGAGAGTTTGCAAAGAAACATCTGCGGTTTACAGGTAAAAGACTGGAGTTTAGCATTCATGTTTCCATCAAAGGTGCTACAATTAACATCTGACCTATCTGAGCTAAGAGGTGTCACAAACCAATCCTTCATTAAAAAAGAAAAAAAGTGAGAAGAGGCAGCTTAGCAATTATTCTCCATGGGAAAGATGACTGTAAGTAAGTGCACCTCATAAATTATTTGCAGACGTGTCCATATTAGAATGAAACAAGATCTGTCTGAGGGTAACACACCTGTGCCATGGATCATTGCCCTCATTCACAAATAATAAGTGGTCTGCCAGATGTTTAGCCCCGCACAGACATATGTAAGGCAAAGCTGTAGGAGAGGGTATCTTAGCTCAGACCAGAGATGATCTTTTTATCCTCTCCAAGCTCTCAAGCTGTGTCAGCAGCCTTCCCAGGAACGTAACCAAAGGCACGGAGGATTCCAACTGTTAAGTGCTAACCTTCCATCCCAGTGATTAAACTACCAGAGAAGGCACAGGACTGTTAGATGTCCCTAATCTCAATTAGATGCCTGCGGTTCTTTCATTTGGTCTTTGATTTTAACAGATGTGAATTGGATAAGTTTTCTCTCTTGCTGACAGTTTCATCCATGCACTATGACCATATTGACCCCCATCGCCCCCTCTCCCCCCTCCCACTCCTGCTGACCCCCATCTGCTTCTCAACGAGTCTTCCCATTCTCCGGTCTTTTCTTTCTGCAGGTCTTGTGCAGGTAGCCACAGCTGCTGTTTGTGTTGCTGTGACGTGTCCTGTCTAGAAGACGGCTTTTCATAGTTTCCTTTCCACGCTCTAACTCCCAATGTTTCCTACCCACTCTTCTCTGATATTCCCTGGGCCTTGAGGGGGGTGACATGCGTGTCCTATTTAGGGCTGAGCACTCAATAGTCTTTCTCGCCTACTTGGTCAGCTTTGAATTCCTTCTTGAACCATCACTCATTGCAGAAAGAAGCTCCTTAGGTGTGGACTAAGAACAGCACCCATCTACGGCTGTACACACAAATATGTGGAACGCTGTTTGACTAGATGTCGGTTAAGCCGAACGTCAATACTGGATTTGACACTAGAGCCTGTGGCCTTCTCAGTCATAATGATTTTGACCAATTTCACAGTATTAGGAATGAATTCTCCTGTGGAGGATGTCTCAGATCCAATCAGAAAGTGATTGGTTACTCTTAAAACAGCCAAATGTACCAGTGGGCATCTCTTGCCAGACAGGTATTTTAGCATTTCTTCACTTAAGAAGTCATCACAACCACCCCCTCATCACAACCGCCCCTTCACATACCTACACTTGAACAGGACTCTTGTATTAGGACAGTCAGTGAGGAATGGACACGTGACCTCGGCTACACCATCCAAAATGCTTGAAGCACTCTGCGTTCTCATTTGGAGGAGACCATATGAAGGAAGAAGAATTAGAACAGCGAGAAAGAAGTGAAGTTCAGATTTGAGTCCAACTTGTCTGACCTGCTTTGTGACCATTCTCCGGCGTAATGAGATTCAGGAAACCCAGGGAGAGGAAGCAGCCACATCAAAATGGAAACAGCCTGAAGGCAGCTGGAAATATAATCTAAATTATTTTTCTTAAAATAGCATATGACTTCAGACCAACAGAACGTTAGCTCTGAAAGCTGGTGAGCCTTGGAGATAAAGGTGGAAACAACAGATAACATCGTAAGTGATTAACACAGTTGGGCGAGTGGTGGAAAAGCATTTCAAAAATCCAGTAGAGGAAGAATGGAAGCTGTCTGGCCTTGTTTAAGCTTGGTGAAGTCAAAGATCACATCTGAAATGTAATGTATGTTGTATTACAGATATTGTCACAAATTTCAGTAGCCATTTAAAATTTTTGAATGGTTAATTGGGATAGGCTTTGAGAAGTTTATGGAAGTTCAAGAGATCTCCAAATTATAGGAGAAAGGTAACTCGATAAATTCAGGATGGTCAAGGTCCACTTTGCAGTTACAGAATGAACAGAACTCATGGTAGAAAGATAGTATCCAAGAAGGATGTGAGAGTCCTGGGTCATCGCCTTCTTTTATACTGCGAAGTTCTGCATGTAAGGGAAAAACTCTGCCCTCCTGCAAACTGCAAGAGGCAAGTGTTAAACCCTGGATTTTCCAGACAATTAAGGTTACAAAACTAATCAAAGCTGCTCATCAGCTGATCCTGCCAGGGGATGTAACCTGAATGATCTGGACAGGCTCAGATGGAAGGCCTAAGGTCCTTGACTGTGGGAGAGTGTGCTGGGGTGGGTGAGTGGTAGATGGGTAGGAGAACCATCAGCCCCTGCTGCCTCTGCAAATGGAAGGAACATGGGTGGCATCTTGTCATCGCTTCAGAGCGGAAGAAACAGAATCTCCTGGCGACTTACCAGGAGGAACTCAGCACCCCTGAGAGCTTGGTTTTGATCCAGGGAAGCCTACCATGAGCCTCTGGTTTCTAGAACTGTGAGATAATAAACTTGTATCGAGTTACTACAGGACTAATACCAGACACTAGAAACCAAAATGGTTTCAACGAGGCATTCCAGAAAGAGAAGTTCTTGTTGGAGAAAACAGCACTGCCTGAGTTAAGACAGTGGGGTTTTGCTTTGGGTTTTATTTTGTTTTTCCTTTATTTTCCTCCAAGTAGAGAGATATAATGATATAGACAAGCACTGATCACAAATCTGCTGGTTTGAATGTAAGTCATGGTTATCTTGGGTAGACCACTTAGCCCACTGGCCTCAGCTGATTCATCTATTAAATGAACATACAGACTTCAATGTCCAACAAGGCCTTTTCCAAGTCTCTCAGAGATGTATGTCTCTGCCTTTGTGAATACCATCCCAGCAAGCCCATTTTTTTTATTATTAAGAAATTTTTTATTCATTTTACATACCAACCAAAGATCCCCCTCCTCCCTCCTCCCACCCCTCCAGCCTCATGCTCCCAAACCACCACCCCTTCCCTCCTACAAGAAGGTAAGACCTCCCATGGGGAGGTACATTTAGTAGAGGCAGGTCTAAGCCCCTCCCCCTGCCTCAAACTGTACAAGGTGTCCCACCATAGGTAATGGGCTCCAAAAAGCCTGCTCATGCACCAGGGATGGATCCTGATTTTACTGCCGGGGGCTCCTTAAGCAGATCAAGCTACACAACTGTCTTGATATGCAGAAGGCCTAGTCCAGGCCCATGCAGGGTCCACAACTGTTGATCTAAATTTCATGAGTTCCCACTAGTTTGGTTTGGTTGTCTCTGTAGGTTTCCCACAACCCACAGCTCCAGAGATACTAGCTAGCAAGGAAGACCCAAAGAGGGATGAATGGATTGCCCTGGGAAGGGGAAATAGATGAGATCTCTATGAGTAAACTGGGGATGAAGGGTAGGCAATGGAGGGTAGGGGATGGGGGATGAGAACATAAGGGAACAAGAGCCTTCATCCAGTAACTGATGGAAGCAGATGCAGAGATCCAGAGCCAAGCATCAGTCTGAGCTCCAGGAGTCCAGTCAAAGAGAGAGAAGAGGGATTCTATGAGCAAGGAGCATCAAGATCATGATGGGGAAACCTACTGAAGTCCATGCTTTGGTCAGCCACAGTAGGTCTTATGATCCATTGGGTTGGGTAAGAATAAGATATTACTTTCTGTTAAGACAAGCTAGGAAAAGGCTGTCACTACATTCGCTCCAAAGATCTTAGGACACCAAGAAGGAAAGCAAGCTAAACCAAGAAGGCAAAGCTCCATACCTTAAACACTGACTTGGAGAACAACACAAACTCATAGACTTAGCCAAATGACAGATGGTCTGCTCCAACGTGAACAATCTTTCCTAAAAGAACATTTTTTTTCCAACTAAGATTCTTGAAGCCACACTCAATAATAAGGGTGTTTGAGGTTACAGAATTCTAAAACCTAAAACCTAAGTCGTGCTCATAGAATGTCAAGGTCATTTAAGATAAACATGGAAAATGAACTTGCAACTTAGAGATTACATATAAAAATTCAAAAATATTAAAGCAAATTTATTTCCCTTGCCCAGTCCATTTCTGTAGCTAGAAGTTTTTCTGTGTCCCACCTGGTCCGCAGCCACTCAGACCCAAGTAAACACACACACAGACTTACATTAATTAAAACTGCTCAGCCATTAGCTCAGGCTACCTACTGACTAGCTCTTACATTTAAACTCAGCCCATTTCTGTTCATCTATATGTTGCCACATGTTCCATGGCTTTACCTGTGTGCCATTACATGCTGCTCCCTGGACGGTGGGCTGGCGTATCCTGACTCAGCCTTCCTCTTCCCAGAATTCTCCTTGTCTGCTTATCTTACCTATACTTCCTGCCTGGCTACTGGCCAATCGGTGTTTTATTAAACCAGTGTACAAAGCATTATTCCACAGCACATTTCAGGAGTGACTTCCCTGGGCACTGCCTATCTAAAATATCTCTGTAACACTGGCAGTAACTCATGAGTGGGCACTGCATGCAAAACTCTGAAAATATGCTAAAAACCTCACCTCCTGCTAGGCAAACAAATAGGTGAGGATTCAGAGAAGATCTGGAAATTTAAGTTTAGGAGGAAAGCCTGAAAAGTTGGAGTTTTCAAATTATTTAGATGCAGACGTTTCAATCCCAGTACACGTGGACGGCACAGGGCTGTCCTTCCCAGGCTCAAACCCCACGGAGATTGACTTCCGAACTGAGCAACAGGAATGGCCATTTCTATTGTTGTTGTTACTATTACTGTTAACCTAGTGTTTGTGTGCACTATGCCTGTGGAGTCCGAGGACAGTTTGTGGGGAGTGATCCTCTCCTTCCACCATGGGAGCTTTGGTGATCCAGCTCAGGATGTCAGCCTTGGCGCCAGGCTCCTTTATCTGCTGAGGCATCTCAGCAGTCCAGGAAAAGCCATTTGTATTAATCGTTCTGATGACCTGCCTCTCGGCACATGCTTGATGAAAAACAAGTTGGGAAATGCTCACTGAACAAGTATGAGGAGGCTTCAAGGTTGTTCTGGGTTCCTGCCACAGCACAAGAGAAACAAAATGAAGTGAGAAGGGACCCTTAACAGCTGGTCAGTTGGTAAAAGTGACACAGCTGAGCAACTGAGTAGCAGTGGGCTCGAAAAACTGACAGAGGAAGAAATGGAAAACCAAGATCGCTCTTATTGAGTTTCATTGTTGTTGTTGTTCTGTTGTTGTTTCGAGACAGGGTTTCTCTGTGTAGCCCTGGCTGTCCTGGAATTTGCTGTGTAGACCAGGCTGGCCCTGAACTCACAGAAATCTGCCTGTCTCTGCCTCCTAGAGTGCTGAGATTAAAGGCGTGTGCCACCACCCGAATAAGGAGTTTCTTATCTAAACTGGTCATCCTTGAAGTGTGATTCTCAGACCAGCACCATGAGGATTAATTGAGAAGTTAAAAATGCCACTGCTCAGGCCTACTTCCAGTTTTACCGAGTCTCAAAGGCTGAGTCTGGGATCTGAATGCCCTAACAACACCTAGCAAGTGATTCTGATGAACAAAATTTGAGATCTACCACACACAGAGATGGAAACACCCAGTGTTAAAGAAGCTAAACAAAATATGTGGCATGGAGGCCGGGCGGTGGTGGGTCACACCTTTAATCCCAAAACTCGGAAGGCAGAGGCAGAGGTAGGTGGATCCCTATGAATTTGAGGCCAGCCTGGTCTACAGAGTAAGTTCCGGGACAGTCAAGGCTGTTACACAAAGAAACCCTGTCTCAAAAAAAACCAAAACTGATTAATTACTTAATTAATTAATTTAATATGTGACATGGCAGAAAGGGTTTTCTGACACCCTAGCCCAACAATTGTTCAAGCCTGGGTGAGTAACTGAGCTACAAACCCCAGTTTCTCTAGTGGGATGGTTATAACGCCTTTACTTGCTGCATTGGAAAAAATACTGTGGATCAAAAGAGACAAAGTGTGCAAAAATATCTTGCAATCTGGAATCCCCAAAGATATGTAAGTTATTAGTAAGGTGATAAGCCCAGTCTTTAGTCTTTAGCCCAGGTTGGAATCTCTCTATTCAGTACACAAATATTAATGGCATGCTTACCATAGGACAGTCATTGTTTTCCATGATAGGAACATCTAAATAAATGTGCTGTAGCCTCTTGTTTTGAGGAAGTCAGGGGGAGAAAAAAAAAACCTCTGAATTGAGGAACGAGGTACTCTAATTTCAGATAAGGACTGAGTGCTAATCAGTTAATATTCTGATCCCGCCCTTTGGCGGCACCCTATGCCCTGATGTAGAAGCCTGTTCTTAAGGGAAAACTCCGCCCACTTCTCCCTCTTCTTCCCTCTCTTCCTCTTTCCTCCCACGAGGTGCAAAGTGCACACCTCTTGAACCCCTCGCCCCCTTCTCTCTCTCTCTCTCTCTCTCTCTCTCTCTCTCTCTCTCTCTCTCTCTCTCTCTCTCTCTCTCTTCCTCTCTTCCTCTCTCCCTCTCTCCCTCTCTCCCTCTCTCCCTTTCCCTCTCCCTCTCCCCTTTCCCTTCTCTCCCCTTCTCTTCCCCCACCACCCAATAAAACTCTTCACTGAGCGCTGTCTGCATGGCATCTCTGTCTCTCACCCCCCATGGGGCACCTTGGCTCTACCCACTAGGACCACCCGCCACCATGTATAATATCATAGCAGCCATAATTTTGGAAATGGAGCCAGTAAGGACAGGGGAGTTCTGTGGGTGAATCTTCTACCTTGGCATGAGGCTGCTTTTCTCTTTCAGTGCCCAGAGCAGGGATGGATGGGTAAGAATCAGTGAGGAAGCAAGGTCACCTGGACAGGAGCAGTGTACGATTAAGGGCAGCTGAAGGGACTCTAAAGAATGGCTTGAAAAGACACGAAGGCGAGCCTATGGAGCGGAAGTGACAGGTAGGCAATGAGGAAGATGGATGCTGAGAACCCTCAGTTTGTGTCTCTGCAAAGGGGATTGGTTACGGTGTTGAACTGTCAAGGAAAGGGTTAGCCGGAGTCTTCTGAGCGGCTCTCACTTTAAAGCGAGCTCCTTTGGAGGTCCTTGGCCGTATTCACACAGCACTAAATCCTGGCGTGTCTGAAGATAAGGCCATTTCCTCTAGATCTACACAAAACATAGATGCTAAAATTACCCATAGTTTTGGTTCATCGTTGCCATGATTATTGGGTGAATAATAAATTATTTGATTAATTCCAATGAGAAATCCCTGTGTGTGTGTGTGCGCGCGCGCGCTTCTTCCATTTTTCTCTGCCTCTGGAAGGACAATGACTTAGCAATGGGCTATTCGGGGGCCCTTTCCACCCAGCTCAGTAATGATGCATCTTTGTGAGCAGAAAGCTCTTAAAACAAAACAAACAAATGACTCTGCTTTCAATTCCTAATCAAAGTCTGTGGGCCCACATGGGAAGCTTCAAGGACAACTTTTGTTCCCCAGCTTGTCTGCAAATGTGGAGGTTGGAGGATGGCAAGAGGAGTGTGGCTTGGTAAGGTTCCCTTTGCAAAAGAATGGAGTGTCTGTCACTTGAGTTGATGGCTGAAAACATTCCATCCACCAGTGACTGATGAGACCCACATGCAATTAGTGACTCTCCTTCTAAAAGAAGACGAAATTCATTAATAAGTCATTAGGGATTGTGAGTTCTTGTGCTTTCCACTTCCTCTTACCACCCACACACTGGTGGCAAAATAGTCGCCAGCTATTATTTTTAACACAGAGTTTGGAATATTCTGAATCCTTTCAATTAAACGGGCATTTAGACCTCACAACTAAGAAATTATTAATGTTAATTGTGAGGTCTTATTTTTTTTTTCTTCCCAAAGTGGGGGTTCTGGGCTGTTCTGTTAATTTTTCAAATAACTTGATTTAGCAAGATCTATTTATAATTTTGGTTTAGAAACTGGGGTTTTCTAATGGTTCTAAATTAGAGGTGGAGGCTTCTAATTATAATCCGCTTCTCTGAGTATCCAGTGCACCCCACAATACTTATCAGTGGTACCTGGGAAATGACTCAGCTTTTTTCCACAAACTGAAGCAGACCCCTGCAGAGCTGGGACAGAAGCCCATGGCAGAGATGTGAGGGACTCCAGTTCAGAGCTCCTCCTCTTCTTCTGGGAATGGACCATCTGCAATGTAGTAGCTAGCTCTGCCTCTGGGTGCACAGATGCTCATCTGCACCATTACATGGGTGCCTAGCAAGAGCCTTCTGGAGCATATGTACCTAGATGCCTTTTCAACTCCTCTCAACCTCTATGTAACTCCATTAAAGACAAATGTGCTACTGTTACATCAACAAGATGGAAAAAACCAACTATGATGAGTCTCCTTCCTTACCACTTACAGGAAGGCCTGAAGCCCTTAACCAGTCCCTATGATTCCTGCATTCAAGAGCAATGTTTTTTGGGTTTTTTTTTTTTTGTCTCTGATCATTTTGATGTTCAGTTATGTGTCTGTCACATCACAGAAACACATAGTTTCAGACTTAGTCACAAACATTTGTATTTGAAATATTATCATAACCAGGATTTAACCTTCATAAATTGCAAGGATGCACACAGTATTGTGATGCAAGAAAATGGGATGCTGAGAAAAGGGAATCTAGTTCCTACCTTGAGAGTCCTGGTCTACTTTGTAAATATCATTTCCAAATTTGTATGCCTTTATTGGGAACGGTTGGTGTAGGAATACACAGGGAACATGCTGTCCCACGTGCCATCTAGCAATGGCCTTAAGGCCTGTGCCTCATGACGGTAGAACGTGTTCAAACCCGTGGATTCATCCCATATAATCTAACTTCCAACTCTTCTGTGGCTCCCTGTGTACAGCTGTCTTCCGTTATCAGTGTCAGGGAGGTCGCCACAGGCCGGTGTGTAGCAGGAATCTTAACGGGTCTTTACTAATAAAAGCAAACCTGGAGCCAGGTACTGGGGTCAATGCTGGGAGATCAGAAAAGCAGAACAAGCCACAGCTACCTCACTTTGCCAATTCCTCAGCTGATCCTGTTTCCTCAGACTGGGTGGCTCTCAGCTGAACTGTGCTGCTCAAAAGCCTAAAAGCTTAACCAGCTAAAAGCTTAACCAGCCTAGTTCCCGGTTTTCACGCCTTATATACCTTTCTGCTTTCTTCCATCACTTCCTGGGATTAAAGGCGTGAGTCACCATGCCTGGCTGTTTCCAGTGTGGCCTTGAACTCACAGAGATTCAGATGGATCTCTGCCTCCCAAGTGACAGGATTAAAGGCATGTGTGCCACCATATCCTGGCCTCTATGTCTAGTGGCTGTCCTGTTCTCAAACCCCAGATAAGTTTATTAGGGTGCACAATATTTTGGGGAACACAATATCACCACAAGTAGCCTAACAGTAGGACTCAACAGTATTGTGGTTTTACACTGGTTTTGCTTGTTTTCTATTTCTTTCTTGCCTCCTCCTCCTCCTCCTCTTCCTCCTCCTCCTTCTCTTTTTCCTCTTCTTCCTCCTCTACCATCTTATCCTCTTCTTCTCTTCATTTTGTGGGAAAAAAATGTGGTTTATTTAATTGCTCTTTTGTAATTGAAGCTTATCTATAAACTATAGTCTTATGGTCTTTAAACAGCTTAATATGCAAAACCTACATAGAATATGGCCTGGAAAATAGAAAATACTGTATATGTGTTGGCTTCCACTGCTAATTTTTCATACTTGATTTATGATACAGCCCCATAAAGCCTGACATGAACAAAACAAGGTAGATAAGAAATGTCTAATAAATCATGGAGAGAATATAACAATTTCTGTTTTCTTTTTACAAAGCACGAAGTACCATTTGAACACAAAGCTCTTTGGAGTGACGAGAAAATAGGCATTGAAAAAAAAGCTGGACCAAAATGCATCTCTTCATCTTCAACAGTTTTCTTTCTTTTTTTCCTCCATTTTTGTCTTTATCTTTTTGTCTGTTTGCACATTTAAAATATGGCTATATTCTTTTAACTTTCACTCATAAATTAAATTTTTAAAAATACAATTTGAATAGTAAACTTAAGTTTTTCCCT
>CABHPH010152898.1:0-24827 GCA_902168325.1 Peromyscus nudipes
TCGGTTGATGTCTAGAAGAGATTCGTTGGAGAAAGTTTAAGCAAAATGTCTTTGCAAAATAGGTCACAGAAATAAAATGGGTTTTCCATTCACAAGGAATTACTAGGGCAGCTGAAGGTGTTAATGAAATGTTGTTTGTTTGTTTGTTTGTTTTATCTTGCTACCAACTACCATTTCACTTATAGGTTCTTACACAAGATATGCATGCTGGATGCTTATTGACTGTGAGAACAGATACCATAAATAGTTCTACACACTTGTCTTCAAAATGCTATAGGAAGTGTGGGGCTTTTTTGATTGAAATACCTACTTTACCTATAAATTGAGATATAGGGTGATTAGTAGGCCTGCATGAAAAATGTCAGCATGCAAAAAACGTACAGAAAGTGCCCTCAGTATAATCAATCACATATGATCAAAACATACAGCCTTTTCTGTCTGTGTGACATTTTGCGAAGGTCTGTCTCTGTGCTTGGATTTTTCACTATATCACTATATTATTTCTCTAAAGACAGTCACCACCCTTGGTTCACAGATCTTATTATTTTCCCCTAATTACATTGGTTGATCAAAGCCATGGCATTGGTCCTCTATGATGATAACCCACTACTCTTTCTTCCCCAGATGCAACACCCAGAGTGAGTACCCAAGAGCCTGCCCCGAACCTGATGCTTCTCTTGCCGCAGAGACTTCCTGGTCATTGCCACTATTTAAGACCGTCTCCCACCATGGTTCCTGTTCAGTCTTTTGGTCCCTTTTTTATATCAGAATCCCCAAGGAAAGAGAGAAACAATATTATACGATACTTTATAAGCAACACGGGTAATCTAATTGATTCTAAAATTCAGCCAGGGTTGAAAACCAGAAAAATAAATACAAGATTTTCCCATTTATTCATTCTTGTTGGCAATCCTGTTCTGCCAGGTGCCACATTTGTATATTTTGGCACCACAAATTTATAATGACCATTATTAAATTCCTTTCTATATGTAGCCCTACTTTTCTATAAGAAGAATGTGAGAGGAGGGAATACCTCTTCATTGGCCTCTCCTCTAATATCTTTGCTCCCAGGAATGTCCCTGCTGATTTGGTTGACTCAGATCATCCAAATCCTGGACAAGAAACATTTAATATCTACATTGTCTTGCCTCATCCGTCTGAGACAAGCCAACAATTTTTTTCTCCCTCTTCCAGAAGACAAGGGCAGTGTATCAATTAGTGTACTGGGCAATGCAGAACATGTCTTACACAAACCTCCAGTGGCTAATATTTTCTGGGCTGAGGTTGCATTTTCTTAGACCATATTTGGCTGGTAAAGAGTCTACTTTGCTCTAGGTTTTCAGTCCAATCATTGTGCCTGAATAGGCATACATCGATGCCATCATTGTTCATTGTATTTTCTGCTACTCCATGATGGACATTGAGAAGTCTTGGAAAAATTTTGCTAAATCCATCATGAGTCTCTTGATAATAAGGGTACTACACTTGAATTCATTAGCTGGTGGTCAGCTGGGCCTGCCTCCTAGCCTTTTGTGATTACAATTGTTGTCCTGTGAGTTATACCATGTCTTAAAGCTGTTGCCACCTCCTTCATGCATTTGTGGTGCTAGACACTGACAGGCATTAAACTTGAATTCTAATCTTGAATTTATCTAATGTAGATAATTGTGTGTCTTCATTATCTTTAACATAACAAGTCATAAAGCACCTGGCATATAGTATATTTATATTAAAGTATAAAATGTAAGGATTAGTCAAATGCTTTTGAATTAAATTTTCTTTATTTAAGTTTCTGGGTTTTTTTTTCTTTTTCTTTTTGTTCTTCTGGTTCAGTTAACTCAAATATTTCCATTGTAGATTTTTTTTTTAAATTGAAATGAAACTGCAAATGTCATTGTGTCTGTGCCCTTCAATTTACAGATGATAATTTAGAAAATGAAAAGCTTCATGAACTGACCAAGATCAGACAACAGGTTAATAGCAGAACTGGAAGGAACACCTCACTTCTAATGATGTCACTGCAATTATCAAGAGTGGCATGAAGGAGCAGATGTGGGGATAAACTATTATTGATTACATATATCCTGGAGACTAAATCTTTCCATGTTGTGTCTTCTAATTCTCATAATAAAGTGATAAATGGTTAGATGGAGATATTTTAAAGAAGAGGAGACTGAGAATCACCAAATTAAAATGTTTTCTCTAAAGTCACACATATAGCAATTAATAAAGAACCCGTCTGTCCATCCCCAGAGCACATGGCTGTGCCACTAATAATCTAATCATAGAATTAGAAAGATTATCTAGTAAGAATCTGTGAATTAACTAGGAACTTCATCAATACAGCTCCTCAAATAGCCTCCTCTAAATTTTAATTCTTTTATAATGGTCCAGATGCCAAAGTAAAAATATATCCTGGACATCCTCCTGGGCTAAGAGATAAACATGGCTGAGGGATGTAAAGTACACCAGGGTTATGGAACTACTGCCCACCCTTGTCATCCCCTATGAACAGCATCCAACTGATGAAACACCGCCCATAACAGTTTAAGCATTGACTAATTACTTTCTGTTTCACTTATTTGTACGTAAAATGTTTTTGAGTAGGGACCAAAGAAAGGCAGTGAGCCGCCTCACAGTGTTGCCTCCTCTGTGTTTTGTCCAATGTCAAAATCAGAAGCTTAAAACTGGGCAGTGGTGGCACATGCCAGGTGGATCTCTGTGAGTTCAAGGCCAGCTTGGTCTACAGAGCAAGATCCAGGACATGCACCAAAACTACACAAAGAAACCCTGTCTTGAAAAAAACCAAAAAAAAAGAAGAAGAAGCTTAAGTTTACGGTGGAAAACTGAGATCCAGGCTGCAGAGGACCCTAGAATGTTAAGGGCATCAAGACCCCCCTAATCTCAGAAGTTCCTTTGCCCTGGTAGTAGTTAACATGCCCAGTTATGTGAAAGCATGCCAACCATTTCTGACTCCTGTATTTAGAACTGACCATTTCATGTTGCTTTGAAATCATCATCAGTCTGTGAAATCAAATACACTTGAAGAGATGAAAGAAAATTTACCCCAGAAAAGAGTTTATATCATGCAAAACCTCTCAGGAAGCTTAGCTTTTCTCTAATGTGTAGTTTTCTATGTGAATAAATATCCTGGTAAGGCTGATAATCATAAAACAAATGAAACATATAGAAACTCATTGTCCCAACAAATCAATTAACTATGTATGTTCTTGCATGATTTTAGCTAATGTCCTAGCAAAAATACTACTTACATCATTAAACAAATTATACTACAACTGCAATAGACATTTGTATTTGGAAAGACTTAATTTTATAATAAAGAAGACAGAAAGCCAAGTTTTGTTTCAGGAATTATACAATTTTAAGAGGATAGAAGAGAATTACTATGCTAGAAACATGTGCTTTATTTTTAATATTACAATTAACTATTAATTTCCTTATTTTGATTTGTAATGTCACATTTCTATAGGTGATATAATTTGTATTTTTATAAATAAGCAAGGGATAGATAGGGTTTTCCAGGGCATATAAAAACAGCCAATGTGTCATAAAGAAATTAACTATATCTTATTGTACAAAATGCAAAAATATTTCCAAAGGGTGATTTTCACAACCCCTATAATATAATTGACATGTTTATAGGATAAGATTTAGTGACTATTTTGTTTAGAGGGAAATGCACAGAATAAGATGATCATGTTTAAATTTAATTTAAAGGGCAAAATAAAACACTTTTTCTTTAGTAGACATTGAATTTTTCTGGAAAATATATACAAACGATCTATTTCTCAATATTTTTCCTCAAAATGAAGTTGTAACTACCTTGCCCAGCAGCCATTATTTACAATATTTCAACAAGCATTGAGCATTTGGGAGCACACATGGCTGGCTTGCTCAGTGGAGACTGACTGTCCTGTCAACTTCCCACTCCATGTTTTCCTCACAGCGCTTCAATGCCTGCACAAATATGACGTCTTACACCATGCAGCTTGACCAGAGGAGAAAAATTCAAGGTTGTGGGAAAACAGACCCGATGTAAGAGAAAGTTATACTGGAGAGAAAGGAAAACACTGGAGAACAGGTGCTTCATTCACCCCCCAGGGGTGCAATTGCTAGCTCTTCAAGAATAAGAAGATGCCCATGATAACCAACTCGTGGGACATTGACCATAGAACAAACGTGCAGCTTCATAAAGGACACGCCATCATACCTTCTAAGACATGGCAAAGTAATCCATGAATATCAAATCTTTTCTATGTAAAGAGTGTAGCATGGCTTCAATATTTACTCAAAGTTGTAGTTGGTTGTTTTTGCTCTTTTGTGTGTGTGTGTGTGGGAGCTGCCACCCAGCTCCCAAATAAATCACACATGCAGACTTATTCTTAATTATAAATGCCTGGCCTTGGCTGGTTTCTTGTCAGCTTTTCTTAACTTAAATTGTCCCATCTACCTTTTGCCTCTGGGCTTTTTCTTTTTCTTGTTTCTGCATATCTTACTTTCACTCTTTGTGGCTGGCTGTGTGGCTGAGTGGCTGGGTGGCTGGGTGGCTGTGTGGCTGGGTGGCAGGCCCCTAGCATCCTCCTCTCCTTGTTCTCTTGCTCTTTCTTCTTTCCTCCCAGATTTCCCCTTCTATTTATTCTCTCTGCCTGCCAGCCCTGCCTATTCTTTCTCCTGCCTCTTTACTAGCCATTTAGCTCTATATTAGACCATCAGGTGGTTTAGACAGGCACAGAAACACAGCTTCACAGAGTCAAGCAAATGCAACATAAAATAATGCAATGCATCTTTGCATCATTAAAGCAAATGTTCCACAGCATAAACAAATTTAACACATCTTAAAATAGTATTCTACAACACAAAGTGTTGTTTGATCCTCACTAACTTTCACTTACTAATGACCACCAATTACCGCTGTATGTTAAGAAGGACCTTGTCTGTCTTAAAGAGATGAAACCAGACCAGTTATTAATTAGACAGTCTTCTAAATCACAAAATTTGAAAGCTCTACCTTAATGAATATAAATAAACACGATATACACACATATTGTGGCCACATTAAAATACTGTGTTTATAGTCTTTCTGAAATCCTTATTTAGATATATCAACTATACTTGATGGTACACTATACTTTCTATGATACAACTCAGATTTTTCTTTGAAAGTGCCAAACACACAAATACACACATATGCATTTATCTATACTTATTCATAGCCACGCCCATTATCTTCTGTTATAGCCTCCAACTCCTGCCAGGCGCCAAACCTCTTCTTCCTCTTCTCATTATGTCCTGCTCCAGCCCTCCTACTCATAGTTCTCTGGCTTTTGTTGCTGTGACCACCGTATTTAATTAGGGTTTTTGCATGTGCATAGGTAGGAAGTTATTTACTTCAGCCACAAAGGCAACTCACCAGTGGCTACACTACCGAGGACTGTGGCTCCACCTCCTGCAGCAACAATGAACTGCCTGTGGCTTCTCAGGGATCCCCTCTCTCCTCCCTGAGCAACTGTTCCCAGGCTCAATCTCACATGGGTAGTCCATCGCAGCAGCTGTGAGATCATGAGCTTGACAGTCATGTCCTGTCTAGAAGACCACTTTCACAACCACCATCCTCTGGCTCTTACACTCTCTCCACACCCTCTTCTGCAATGTTCCCTGAGGGTGACACACGTGCTCGCCTTAGGACCGAGCACTCAACAATCCTGAGGGAGCACAACAAAAATGCTGTGAAGCCAGTAATCTGATCTTCAGTGGCCTGCATGGACATGTGTGAATAGATGCACGTGCTTCTGGAGGACCAGAGGAGTTCTAAAGAGGTCAGATAGCAGAAACCTAAGGTGAATCCACTGAAATAGACATGTAGGGAATGATGTCCCCTGGAATAAAGCACTGGGAGATAAAAAGACAGGCTGTGGTCATGCAGCAGACCGCTCATTCTGAACATTCTGAACATGCTGTGGCCTCACTCATCATGTTACTCCCTGGCTGGTTTTTCTGACCTGCCCTTTTACGTGAGCTCCCAGGGGCAATATAGCTTTCCGGGCCTTGTCAATCATCCTCATGGCACAACAGCCTTGGTACACAGTAAATTATCTGAAGTACTGGCTGAATGAAGTGATTTAAGACAAAGGCTACGTGTATGCTGGAAGAGAAGCAGGGAGAAGGGCATGAAAAAGAAAGAGGAGAATTAATAATGCCAAGTGGCTGGCCATAGTTTGTTACAAGGTGAGCTTCTATGTGCTATTATTACAGGGATTCTAAGTGTTATATGCCCCCTGACAGAAAGGGAGGGGAAGTCCAGCAGTTTGTCATTCACTTAAAATCAATACAAGCAGCATCAAGCTGCAGAGCTTGAAGCCTGTCTAATTTAGGAGTCCAAATGACAGGCTCAGTCACACCAGCCAGTGGCAGGTGCACTGTGCAGTCGCCACAGTCCTCGAATATTTCCTGCCTGACACAATGTCAGACTCAGGATTCTTTGAAGTCCAGAGTCAACAACATATCAACTACACCTGACTTCCCCATCAGTGAGAAAAGTCAGACATCAACATTTTCATCTTATTTTAATAGTTCAATTCTACTTGTTCATTTTAGCTTGTTTATAGTGTGTTTTAGGATTTAGAGTGATTCCTATACTAACATACTGATTTAGAGTGATTCCTATATTAACATGCTGATTGCTTCTATCTAATGTAACATGAGACTTACAAAACTCACATTCACTGGTAGAAGATGAAAAGTTCAAAAACTCAAGGCCACTAGTCTATAATATCTCATTAGAAAAAAAAAAACAATTGCCCATTCAACATGTCTGATGTAAATAATCCATGAATATTTTCATGGTTCTTCCTGTGGTCACATCAGTAATTTAGACTCACATGTGCCCATTAGACAAGTTAAAGGTCAAGTTCAGATAACAAACACACTTTTAAACATGTTGGCTACACTCATTATTTTTTTTATAAAAGTCATTTCTCCCTATCTGTGTGTTAGTGTTTAAGTGCCATCAACAATTAAGAGATGGGGAAAATCTGTGGGTAATGTTTGCTCTTTGCTGGGGTGAGGAAGGTCAAGTGTCTAGTTGCTTTGTTCTCAAGAGGAACAATAATTATGAAACAAATGAAGCTTAAGCTTCATAGCTATCAGTTGCACGAGTCACTTCCTAAGACCTCGAGGGGCTGCATTAATGTGCTTAAATGGTTACATATTTCATTCAGATAATTAAGTATCTTCTCTCTTTTCCATTTTACCTGACATCATACAATCCCCTGGAATAGGTAAACTGGTAGTGGGGGGAGGTATATGCATTTTGGTATTCAGGCAGGATGAAATTGTATTGTATATACATTTAACTTTAATTTAGTTGAAATATTTAAAACTCAAGGAAAGGTTGCAATCTTCTTTTTGAAATGGCCATAATGTATGCAACCAATTGAAGCATGAAGAATGATGCATGGACATTTTATAAAGAACAAATCAATTACATCTCTGAATTTCATTTTCTAACTTTA
This sequence comes from Peromyscus nudipes, assembly GCA_902168325.1. Lineage (NCBI taxonomy): Eukaryota > Metazoa > Chordata > Mammalia > Rodentia > Cricetidae > Peromyscus > Peromyscus nudipes. Next base: position 7,533 of record CABHPH010152898.1, read on the forward strand.
ATATAGTCTTTATTGGTTGTAAGATTATTTTTTATTTTATAGTAGTTGAGTTTTTTTTAAATCCTTGATGCTGTACTTTCTCCTAAATGAGAATCCTAGATTGTGTAAACTGTAATCCCCTCACTCTTACCACCAAATAGTAACAGCAAGTTTCAAGATTGTGTATTGGGTTTATATACATTTCCTAAAACAGGTGAGAAAACCAACATTCTCTTTCTCAACTAGCAATTATCCAAGAAATCTTCAGTCAAAGATGAGAATAAACAGGCACAAATATAATCTCACCTTTACCTGACAATCCCTTCTCTTATTTCAGCTGTACCCTGTCCAGTCAACGGAAGTACAATCACACCATTTAGGAGGTAGTACTCACTCAATACAAGGAACTGTGAAGTCAGTTCATGAAACAACAAAGAGACCACGTCTTCACAACAAAGGAGGCATTGTATGTTTCTCACCTGCCCCAGAGACCTTTTCCTGATATGATTGAAAAATATTTCCTTGGCACATACCCAAAATCAAAGGAAAAGCACATAAGGCCCTTATTAAAAAGTAAATAAGAATAGCATAAGCACACACACACACACACACACACACACATACACACGAGAAGAGGTTGTTCAAGTTACCCAGGTTAGAGTAGAAATCAAGATCCTCCTGTCTTACTCTTTCAAGTAGTTGGGATTATGAGCCTATACTATTTAGATCTGGCGTATGAGCGGATGTTTAATGAGTTCAGAACACTAAGCAAGACTTACAGACATTTGTTCCCATGCAGAGAACACATGAAACCTCTAAATATTGACAAGTCCATGCCCAAACAGGTGAATCAATGGAAAGAGAGTCTCTACTCGTCAATGGACTTTGATTCTGAAGTTGTTGGCCCACTAATACTGGAGAGCATGAAGACCAAGATGCCACACACAGCCAGGGGCACAAAGCATGTGCCTTGTCAATGGGTCAGCATACATGCTGAGCTTACGTTTCTTTCTATAGAGCAGAATCGACAAGTAAGGACATTAAATGTTTATTTCCATAGCAAATGGACGATATCTACTATTTAAATTACATCATTGAAATAAAGGACAGACACATCACATCAAAACCAATGACAATACAGGCAGGGAGTGGTTCTGTTTGGCTCAACAGTTGGCTGGCAACATTTACCATCAGAGAAAGAGAATGGTAAATCCTATGATGCGCGTGCTACCCTAAGTACTGAGGGACTTCTATCGCTCGCACATACCACCGGCTGCTGTGCTGGGGTTACACACAGCTGACATGCATGAAGAGCTTTCTGTACCTCAGACAACTCTGTAAGCACTTCATGTGCATAACCTCAATCCACACAGCATCTCAGGCAGGTACTATTATCATTCCCATTTTACATGAAATTAAGGCTCGGATTGTTAAGCCATTAGTTTTGCACAATGACACAGTCTTGGCTAGAACATGGACTCCAGTACTGAGGGCAATGGAGGGCATAGCTCTTTATCTTTAATCATGTGTAATGAGCTAACCTCCAAGCTTGCTCCAAAGAATTCTAATTACAGTCAATCTATCCTTAATATTTAATGAAATTTCCCATTTCTTTGGTACTGGTCTTAACTTCAGTTTCAGGAACAGAGTTTTCAGAGATCCACTGCAGTTAGTATATTAATATTTAAAAGAAACAAAATGATTGTGAAAATTCATGGGAAAATGGAAGTTTTTCCTATTGTCCCAGTTGCTACTAAAACAAACAAACAACAAGTGTGTTCCAGGGACAAGAGAGATGGCTCAGTGGATAAAGAGCTCTTTGTACAAGCATGAGGACCCTGGTTCGGATCCCCAGCACACACATAACGGTGGGCTTGGCAGTGTGCACCTGTTATCCCTGCACTAGATGGAGATGGGTGGAGACTGGGAGATCCCTGGGGCTTGCCAGCCAGCCAGTCTCCCCCATTGGTGAGCTCCGGGCTTAGTGAGAGCCTCTCTCTCAGAAAATAAGTAGGGAGCCACAAAGGGATTCACTCTACATGGACTTCTAGCCTTCATATCTGTGTATGCACGTGCATACATATTTGCACACACACGAACATGCACACATGCATCTACCACACATATAAGCACAATAAAGAAACAAAAATAAGGAGAAAAATTTAAAAATGTTCTCCATTATTCTGTTCTTGGGTAGATATAAAGTGAGTGAGCTTCTCCACAGAAAATCTCTACTGCCTGAGACCCGGCTTTGAGCCCTCAAAACAGACTGGGGTAACTTACAGGGAGTTAGGTGACAATGGGAGATTCTGTCAGACAGGCATGGAACAGCTTCTGAGAATGAAGTCTGGGAGTTAGCTCATGAGAATCACTGAAAACCAAATGGTCTACAAAGACTGATGGAAAGAACAGAAAGAGTGAAAATTATGGGGGCTGAAAGCATCCAGTACTATTTCCAACTCAGCTTCCTTGGGGAGCTGCTCAAAATACCCTAGAAGTGGAGCTTTGGCTGTCAGTGGGCAGGGAGATACCTGGTACAAGGGGAAAGGCAGGGTAGAATGATGGCAAAAGGCATGGAAACTGTTTCCCTTTGCCCTCTTTCTTCACAAGGAGGCCTCGGTAGGTCCTGTGAGTCTTTTTCTGACCAACAAGCATTTCTATGGCATTAGCTTGCACATCATGGGAGGCTCTGAACACCGTGAATTCACCTCTGTGCTTCTTGTTTTGTTGGGAACAGAAACCCCTGTTACTTTTAGCTCTGTGGTCAGGTGATCTCATTTTTGACAGGAGCGATACTGGCAGACTTGGGGACAAAAAGATAGTTCATCTACATTGTATCTAGGAAAAGACCTCCAGCAATGCTTAGATGATGAGTATGCATGAGACAATGCTATCGATTTTAGAGTGATAAGATCACGGCCAATTTTTAAAATAGAAACTTATTTTAAGATAGTTTTAGATTTATGGAAGATAAGAAAAGTAGAGTTAGTATCCCATATAACTACGATTTGTTTCTCCTATTATTGACATTGTGTGTGTGTGTGTGTGTATGTGTGTGTGTGTGTGTGTGTGTGTGTGTGTTTAAATAGCACTTTCTTACTTTCTGTCACTATGAAGTTATCCAGGCTATATATATCACATTTAATTAAACATAGCACTTGAGGAGCATCACTATTGCCTGGTAATAGCACAGAGGATTAAAAGTTGACCATAAAAAATACGATTAAAAAAAGGGACCAGACATAATATCTAGTATAGTTATGTTTCCATTTGTATTTGTTTTCTTTCTAAGAAAACATGGCTAATAATTCATTGAACAAAATAGATTATTTGTGTTATTTTTAGAAAGAGAGGCTCTCTCAGTGAAATCTACAAAAGAAAATCACGTTTGTTTTTGCTCTTCTCAGGCCAACTAGAGTTCTGTCAACATCTCAATCCCTGGCTGGCTAGGAGGTCACATATTCTCAGTATTATCCAATGAACATAAACATGACAATTTCTTAGATCGGATATCAAGCACAAATACTCTGCGTCCATGAATGAGGCTCAAGTCACACTTAAGCACATTAGAGGCAGAGCACACAGCCCTTAAGTGAAAATGCCATTTTTAGAGGCAAGTGACAAATAAAGTCAACATGAATATTATTCACATGGAAATCCCTGCTAAGTGTCACATGCTTTTTATACACACACAAGTTAGTTCATTTAATCATCCTGGTTAGTCTTCCTGAACCAAGTGATTTGAATTCCACTTTAAAAATAAAGGCTAAGTGATCTGTTCAAATACCCATGACAAGCATGAAGAGTGGAAGGCATTTTTTAATATTCTGTGTATATCAGGCTCCCATTGGGAAATAGCCCAGATAAAATGATCAATGAATATCCACAGAGCCTTTAATACAAAGACCATTCACAATGGCATAGACAGGAAGTGAGGGTACTGCCAAGGTTGTGCATTGAGTGGTTACCACTATGCAGGAAATGCCCCTCCTCAGTCATGAGAAAAGACACTAAATTATATGGAGCCATGTTACTCCCTCACCCATTGGATGCCTTGGTTGGTCTTTCCTGGTTCACTGAAAGGCAGGGAGCCATGGAGGAGCTGGGTGCTCCTCACTGATCTGCCTCTTGGGGCATAGAACAAGATGGAGGGAAAGCCAGGGCAGAAAAAAAGTGAAGCCCCAGCAAGGGTGGAGTGTTCACCCGTTGTTTGAGACAGAAACAATAGCTAAAGAGGAAAAGTCACACTTTCTATAGAAAACCAGCATCAAAAGGTCTTTGTACTGAATCATTCTAAATGTGTAAAACTCAAAGGTGAATCTGTTCTTTGTTCTTGTGGAATACAACATGCAAAAAAAAAAAGTTCAAAAACTCAGGTAGGGCTTGACTCATTGATGGCCTGAGTCAAAGTGTTTATATTTAAAGCAACAGCGTTTGTATTTAAAGGGGTGTGTGTGTGTGTGTGTGTGTGTGTGTGTGTGTGTGTAGTGAGAATTCTCCAAACATGCCTTGTGTTGGTTGGCAAGCGTTTCTGAATCATGAACTACTTTTTCAGGTTTCTGAATCCTTATTTCTCACTCTGACTAAGGAATTAAATGGGCTAAGACAAATGATTAAAACCTTTATGCCGCAGTCACTTATTCTGTTTTACAGTATCTGTTGATTGAATTCAGAATGTCCCCCACAGGCTCGTGTGTTTGAACACTTGACCCACAGGTGGTGGCAGTGTTTGGAAGGGTTATGGCCCCCTTAGGATGTGAAGCATGCTGGATGAAGTGTGAGAGTGGGATCGGGGTTGGATCTTCCTGTTCTCTCTCTACTTCCAGACTGCAGAAGCAGTGGGACAGGCCAGCCTCAAGGTTTGGCGGCCATGCTTCCTCTGCCACCGTGGGCTGTATTACATTCCACTAGAACTGTAAGCCAAAACAAATCCTGTCTCCATTAAGTTGCTCTTGACACAGCAACAGAAAAAAAACTAAGTCAATACCTTATAATGTCATATCTGTATGTTATAGATATTATAAAATTAATACTAAATCTGATTAATGTAGAATAAACTGTGAAGAACCATGAGAGGCTGTGGTGAGGGTCGTAGATGTAATGTCCTCACAGTATGAGAAAAGATGTTGTACCAGATAATACTAAGCACATTTTGAAAAATAGATGTTTTCAGCATATAAATTTCACTTCTCTGCCTATTAGTGAGGATTTATGGCCTGTATTTTCTTATTGTCTTGTGGGCCACTTTAAATTATCAAAAAATCTTTTGAAGAATACATGAAAATGTTCACAGGCTCAGAAAAATATAAATACTTAAGTTTAATTTTAATAATTGGGTCATAGTTTGAATGTATTACTGATTCTTTCTATATAGAAGTCCAAATGGAAATCTTTTGAAATATAAACAGTACTTTACAGTTAGTTTTATTTCCTATACACCAAGTTCAATATCATATGCTAATTTCTAACATAAATTATATAATTAATTGCTAAAATCTAGAAAAACCTGGCCATTGTCATAATTTGTGACTTTCTAAAGTGGATGGTGACATTTCATCTCCCTTGTCAACTTTTGGAGACATAGGACATAGTTTTGCCAGTGACCATTAGCCCAGAAAATCAAGGATTAGTGAAAAACGCTTTCTATCTTTAAAACACAGCATAGTGTCAACTGTCACAGTTCGTGAGCACGCTTCTGAAAAGATGCCCTCCCAGTAAGAGGGCCAATAACAGTAGGCTGGAGGGGCTGGCAGCCACCACCAAGCCCTGCTCCCAGGCAGAGGAAGCTGAGAGGACCCTGAGGGAGCAATAGATGGGTCTGAGGCTAGAGCACCACAGGAAGAGGGGAGCTGGGTGTCACATGTGTCTCGCACATGGGTCTCGCAGTAACAGACTTTCCTCACTGCAAATGTGCTCACATTCTCAAGACGTTACTCCAAGTTATTTTACGACAGTGGTAGAAGCCCTCAGCACAGCTCCCCTTCTCTCCAACACGAGGGGTAAAGCAAACCAAGGAAAGGACGGCATGACCCCCCTTTTCCCAACTGGACCACATTTTTGGAATCTTCTTGCTGTTCCTATTCCTCACAGATGAGCGATGCTCATGGACACTCTGGAGGCCTCTTCCCTCCTTCTAATCCTATCATTTACGTCCTCTGCTCCACTCCTCCCTCGAGGATACATTCCGTATCAGTTTATCACAGAGGTCTCATTTTCCCAGAGTGTCGCATAATTGCTTGTTCATCATGAGTCTTGCCTCAATTCTTTGTGCAGATCTGCTTCTCTTAATTCTGCTTCTCTTAAGAAGTGCTGAACCTAAGAGACATCTGTACCAAATTTTCCATGATAACTCAGTCATCTTACATGACTACACTGTTTTCTTTGGCAGGATTTTACTAAGTCTTATTCAAAGTTCTTGACCAGTATCTAGTGTTTAATACAAGGAATAATAAGATGTTTCCTAGTGAATGTTTTCCTCTTCGCTCAGCCTCATCTCATGTGCTCTGTTGGACAATTCAAGCTTCTGACTTAGGATCTTAATTCACTAACAAAAAAGTGAAATCAAAATATACTTAGGATAATGTGGACACTGGAAAAAAAAAACAAGCCATTATCAAGTGAACTCAAAACAATAGTGCACAGGGTCCTAAAGAGCAGGTGATCTGAATTCTCCAATTAATCGTCATGTAATTAACACTCACAGCTGCCAGTGCCAAAGCTAAGTGCTTGGGAATGCAAAGTTAAACAGGCAGACCCGTTTGACTTCACCGAGCTTACATTCCAACATTCACGGTGGGTGAGCTTAGCAAATGGAGACTACAATATCAAGTAGTTCATGAACAAATCATAACAATTAGAAGATAAATTTGCTATGAAAAATTAAATAGTGCTCTGTGGCAGAATATGAAAAATTTGGAATGGTTAATAAAGGTCTCATAGAAGTATAAGCTAGTACCTAAAAGAGGGGGTGTCACCAGTTAGAAAAATAGATCTGCTGGGAGAGGACATGGCTATGACTATGGGGGCAGAAACTGAAGAGTCCTGGTGGTGTGGCAGTCTAGGAATCGGCAGACGTTCATTATTGTTGGAATGCGATATATCACAGGGAGAGGGGCCCAAGATGAGTTTGAGAAGAGCAACTCCTGTTTATTTGATGCTGTGTGGACCATCCAGCAAGGGAAGAACACGGTCTGATTTCTGTGTGTTTGCATGTGTTAGTGGCTGTTTTGTGGAGCATGTGTTTGGGTGACTATTTAGGAGAGTACTATAATGCTTCGAGTGATGGTGCCCAGTGCCACTGTGTTAGCAAAAGCACGAGAGAAGACTGAATGATAGGAGATATATTTGGGGGGAATAGAACTGATAGGACTTGGAAATGAACTGAATGTGAGGAACAAGAAAGATAGGGGACCTCCTTGAAGTTTTATGGATGATGTTGTCACTTAGGAACAGAAGCCAAAGAAACAGGCAGTTGTCAGATGTCACAGAGACACGCCCTCCAGGGGATGTGAGACGCACACTTGAGCAGAGCCTGGTGTCTGAGAGTGCCGACGAAGGCAGAAAGTGGGTCGGGATTCAGAAGAGGTGAGCCCGGATAGAAGGGCTAAGACAGTGACTGGCTATTCAAAGAAGATTAGTGCACAGAGAATTAGGATGGAGGAAGACGGCACCTGAGGTCTTGGCGTCAGAAACTGACCTCATTGTGGAACAGAGCTTGACAGGCAGGGCAGATTTCTCAGAGGGGCTTCTTCACCAACCAACTGAGAGCATCTCAGTTTCAGCTACTACATGTCTGAGGTGGGAGAGTTCAAATTTAGGGGACTACTCCAAGTCACTGAGCAAAAAAAGTATTGGGTAGGAGGTGTTTGTGAAAGTAGGGTAAAATGAAAATAATTATAAGTGGACATTTATTTCTAGTGTTTACGGACAAGAAAAACCTTAGCTGGTGTGAGACTCTTTTAGACATCACTTCAGAAGTTGTAGCATGAAAGGACGATGATTTGAGTCAAGACAGTGATGACATAGAAAGGAAAAAAAAGAGTAACAATGTTTTACAAAGAAAAAGTGGGAAATGGACTGAGGCAGTAGGAGGGGGAACAGGAAACAGTTGGTAAGCATTACTTGGTCTTTTTCTCGCTTAACTGTATTCACTGGCAACATGCCTGAGCAGTACAGTGTGGGCAGCTTCATGCCTTGCTTCCTCTGCAAAGTTCAGCCGTCATCCACACAGCAGAAAGTCGACATCAGGAAAGCTAGTGATCACCAGCCTGGGGGTGGTCCCGACAGACCAGGAATGCTGAAGGAGAAGATCCATATCTTCAAAGTCTATGCTTTGACTGAGGAACTGCACACAAAACAATGCTCTGCCCAGCCTGCACAGTGCAGCATCTCATCTTTTCCAGTTCCCCCTCATGTTAGGCCATTCTTATAAGGGAAAAGAATGATTTATTAGCATGTCAATATGAAAATAAAGTAAATAAAAAATTTTAAAAATATAATAGCCAGCAAGAGCTAGATGAACAGCAAGGTGGAATAGTGAATATCTCATATTTAAGTTCTGTGTGTTTGCTCTCACTGTGCTGTTAGGGTCGTATCTGGCCTTAGACAACTGTTTCACTTTTGTACCCTGGGGTTGCCAGGTTACTATCTGTAAAAGAAAATCATCTAATCTTGTGGTTTAGAAGAACAGGGTTCATGTGTGTGTGAATGTATGTGTGTTTGTGTGTGAGTGCGTATGTGGGCATGTGCGGCATGCACGGGATCATAGTCTATGATCTTATCAGGGAAAATACATAGAACCTATACAGATAGGAAATGTTGATAAAATGGATCTGAGAAAATGAATATTAAATTTATTTCTTTCCAAGTATTTTATTGAAAGTATCAGTTAAAAAAAACTTTAAACCATATTTATAAGCAACCTGTTCACAAAATATAATGAACTGGAAATGTTATGCCATGACTGATTTTAACAACTAAAGGAGAGATGAGATGGATGTCCGCAATTGCTTTCCATAACGTCCAACTTCATTCCGCCAGTGACTGACAAATTATTTTGTATTACACCTTGAGTACAATAATAAATCCACTCCTAATCAGTTATTCCTTCATGGCCGGCCTGTCATCAGGAGCTCTGGTTATCTTTCATGCCTTATTCCTCTAGTAACTGGAACTTCAGTCAACATGGAGCTGAGTATTGTAATGCAGCTTTGAATTTCACAGAGACACAAGCAGTAAAAGCCCCCAGTCATCCTAGCCTATTGGTCTGGCCATCCTTGCAGAATGGGCCCCACAAGGAGCTGTTGAAGGTTACCTCTGCTTAAGAGGGCTGACAGGTTTAATATCAAACTGTAATGAAGAGATGTCACAAGGACATCATGTGTCCTTAATATTTGGTCTTTGGAGAGACTTCCTCTAATTCATGGGTTCGTCTCAGCTTTTCCCATGTTTCCCTGGAAGGTATACATCAAGGTCCTCTCACGGGACACCATATTTCAACAAGTCACCTGACTTTCCCACCTCTCTGCCCAGCTGCCTTTTGTATTCTTCATAAATTGTGCCTTACCCTGTAATTTATCTTCCACGCCTCATTCATTCTGAATCTAAGCTTCTGCCATATTAAAACACTTCCCACGGCGAGCTCATGTTTGAGAAGAAAATCAATTGTTCTGATTCATTTGACGTGAGCTTCCGGGTGTTTTTTTTTTTATTATTTTTTTTTATAATTTACTGCTCTCTCTTAGGTCAACACCTCTATGATACCAGCATTAAATATTAAAGGGCTCCAGGGGCACAACTCTTATCAGAGTGCTTTGCCTGGCTAATATATGAGAGGACAATGACTTCCTTCCTGGGGAAACACATTCTAAAACTATAAACTCTAATGCTTGGGATTGTCACTTTATGCAACAGGAACTCAAAGATGGCCAGGGAGTGAGTACAAGGGATGAACTGTGCTCCCCTTCTCTTTCCTCCTGACTGCTACAGAAACTGCCCTTAAAAGAAATTGGAAGTTAAAACTCTAGCCCACAAAAGCTGGAAGAATCTGAGAGTAAATATAGCTTGTGCACCTAAGTACATGATAGTAGTGACTGTCCCAAATCCCGGTACCTAGGTGCTAGCCACAGACCCATGTCTCACATTAAGAGTCTGAAAGGCCCATGAGGCTTAGGGTAAGAGAGAACATTTCAGCAGATGTCAGCCAAGTGTATCAGATATTGCTACAATCTGTGCTTATGGCTAAGGTATGAGGGTGGTCACCGAAGTCTCTCTTTTTATCAGTGAGGATTGCTCTCGGCTTTATCTATCGCTGTTCCATATGTGACTAATCCGAAGCAAGCCCCTTCATGTGTCTGATGATGAAAGTTTATGACATAATTCTCACAAGATATCTAAGGGGATATCTGATCTTCCCTGGCTGGCGACAGAGGGTCTGAGATGTTCATGGAAGTACCGTATGGACTGTCTGCACCATGGGAGCTCAAAGGAGATGAGTGGACTGCATAGACCATGCTGTTCTCACAGTGGGCGTGAAGCCTATGTATACTGTGTGTGTGTGTGTGTGTGTGTGTGTGTGTGTACTGTGAAACTGCATATGAATGTATATATGTGGGTATATTTTATGGGCACACATGTACTTATGTGTATGTATGTACCTGTGCATGGGTGAAATATGTTTGTTATTTATATGTATATGTGTATTCACATGCATTTGTATATGTATGTATGTGTGTGTATGAAGGTATTTGTGTGCACATGTGTGTGTGTGTACTGTAAAACTGTATATGAATGTATATATGTGGGATATATTCTATGAGCACACATGTATTTATCTGCATGTATATGCCTGTGCATGGGTACATGGATGTTTGTAATATATTATGCATAAATATGACAATAGATATATGAAGGTAGGTGTTTGTGTGCATGTGTGTGTGTATGTTGTACATAAGGAGAATGTCAGGTTGCACTCTATAATACTCTTGGTATTTGCGTGCACGTGTGTGTGTATGTGTGTGTGTGTGTGTGTGTGTGTACATAAAGGAGACATCAGATTCCACTCTGTAATACTCTCTGGTATTTGTGTGCACGTGTGTGTGTGTGTGTGTGTGTGTGTGTGTGTGTGTGTGTGTGCATAAAGAGGATGTCAGGTTGCACTCTGTACTACCCCTGCACTTTTACCAGGTCAAACAATGTTTTAATAACCATAAAGGTGCTATGACAATGTACAAAAGTAGGACAGAGCTTTGTCTAAGGTCCCAAACTGCAGCAGCATGGATTCTATAAATTGTATATATTGCTTATCTAAGGTTCAGGCATTTTTCCCTCAAGTATCATATAACTTAGCTTAGTGTGAAAAGTTCCCCAGTATGTGGCATCTACATCCCTCTCTAAAATCACATAGTTGTCTTTACATCAGAGTCAATCTCTTTCTTTTACAGATAAAGTATCATGTCTTGGGTATCCCAGGTCCTTCGGGCACCATGTTTTTGTTTATATACACTGCCCACTTTCATCCATCCCTTCCCTTCTCCTCTCAGCCTGGGTAAGCCCTTTACACTGATACTGCTCTTTGGAATCACACTGTCCACAGAGGCAAAGACAATCTGCCTTGCTCGTTACTGCTTCACTCCGTTACATGAATCACACAAAGCTATGATTTGTCAACACCTTGCATGTGTATGCAACCAAGTTGTCCTGAGTGTGTGTTTATTGTCAGACAAATGGCACTGTTGTGTGTAGGGAGAATAGGAGATATATCACACCCTGGGTGTCATAGTCTATGACTGAAAAAGAGAAATTCCAAAACATAAGGCAGGAGGCAAGAGTATGCTTTACTAAAGGTTTTAAATAAACAATGACAAAACACCAGTCAAGTAAAACACTACGTGCCTGCACTGGCACCTCATGTTAGAGACTCTGGGGACCAGCTAAGGTGCCAGGTTCCTTTATCTGCTTCTGCTTCACAAATAAAAATCCCTCCCCCCCTCTCTCTCTGTCTTCAAACTTAAAGGAATGAACATTCATATACAATGAATAATCTTTAAAAAATTCTTAAACAATATATGAAAAACAACTAACTCATAAAGGCATGTAATTGTCTTTTTTGTTTCGTATTTATTTCACAAAATTTTTATAGTAAGGAAGAATTTATTGTGAAGAGATAATTAAAAGCAATATTTGTTACACTCAAAATTCTTAATTATAAGCAAGAAGAGGAAATATCTTATGATCTCAGAATCTACAGGAGGCTACAGTCTAGGTCTCAGAGGCTTGGAGGACCAGAAAAATAATTATATTAAAATAACAAGCTGAGTCTCAGAAGTGCAGTAACTTGTCTGCTACAATAACTGATTTGCATCCACCAGATCCTCTGAACTCCCTAACTGCACAGTTGTAACCACTGACTTTGACAAGATAGATTAACCAAAGTGAGTGTGTGTGCCTGTTTCCCCCCTGTGGGATAAGGAAGTAAGGATTGCATGGTTTCCTCCTTCTTTAAGAAAACGTACAATCTAGAATTTTCCAATCACCAAATGACAGAAATAGTCTCACCACAAAACTGTACAAAGATCTTTTCTGAATGATAAATCATCAGCTCTGTATTTGGACTTATGGTCTGTTCAGCAAGAGGGAGATGGTCCTGGTATTGAAAACCCAGCTAACTACCCAGGGCAAATGAAGTCATGGATTTTGCCAGAGAATGTACAATCACCACTTTCCTAGACCAGCATAATCACTAACTACATTCCAAATGCTTGTCCTCAGACCCACAGTGTAGTCCTCGGCCCCTCAAGGCAAGTCTCTGCAAAACAACTGAAAAACAGAAAACCACAACTTATCAAAATGAAGCGTTGTGGAAGCCAGTCCTGACACAACACAACTCTTACACTCAGGGCTCAGGGACCACTGTGAAAAAGGGCGCAGGAAGGTTGTTAGATTAAAAAAAATAGGAAATTGGCCATGAGATCATGTCTCTTAGGAATGTCAGAAGCTACATTCATGAAGTCTCACAAACATGACTATCTGAACATGTCCTGAACAGGGATGACACCAGCGGACATGTTAAAGTGGACGGAGGAAAACACCCAAGGTTTCAACCCTAGACAAAGAGCTACGAGCAACGAGGGAATGCTGGGAGCAGGAGAAATAGTCTTCCTTAGGAAAACGCATACCAATTGGTTATTCAATACAAAATGGTCAGTCCTGACAACATATACATATCAGTAACATTGTGTGGACTAAAAAGGTTCTATTTATATACTTAGGAATACCTACACATACACACATGTGACAACAATTAAAAAAAAGACAGAGACCATGAATTTGAGTGAGAGCAAGGAACAAATGGGTCACATGGGAAGGTTTGGAGAGAGGAAATGATGTAACTGCATTATATAGTATATTAAATACATACTATATATTATAAACTCAAAAAATAAAAAATAAATAAAAACATTATGAGCTAAAATTTATGTATCTATAGAAACTATGTGGGCCAATTGATTTTGATTATCAACTTGAAATTGTGAACCATACTTTCTTATTTTTAAATCAACTAGTGTAAGGAACGGTGTGTATGTAATGCAGACCTGGGCTTCCAGAGAGCAGCCATGTGCTAGTCTCTTCCTAGTGATCTTACATTTGATAGCCTGCTTCCATTTGTGTAGACCCCAAGGTTTTTCTCCTTAGAGTTGGGTAAACACAAATATTCATGCAAGCTCCTCGACTTTACTTTTCTCATAGCCACGAAACACCGAGGAAGTTTATCCTGGCGTGGTAAGTTCCTGAAGAGTGCCGGCTTGGTTTTGATGGTTCCTGTGCCCTCAATGTCTAGAGCAGAGCCAGAAACAAATGTTCAATAAGTTCTTTCTGTATTGACTTCTCATGATGGCGACAACCGAGGAAACAACCAATGTGACCCCTGGGGGAAGGGAGATAAGTATGATTCCTGTGTTTACATTTGCAAGATTTATGCACGAGTAACTTGTCATTAAGTAAAAATACAAAGTGAGTTTCCAAAAAAGAATATGATTGAAGTTTTGTGAAAGTATTTATATTCATAACTAAAAGTAGAAATAGAATAAGCCATAAAATGTTAAGAAAAATTACCAAGAAGGGCAAATAAGAATATAAGAACAGTTCTTCACTTCTTATTTTAAATAATTTCTTTTAATATCTGCATTTTAAAAGACAATACATAGATAACTAAACTAAAATATTAACATATCCTTAACATTTATTTTTATCACTATGTATCTACACATGATACTTTTAGTATAATGAGAATACTCCATGTAGTACACTTTCTAGTAAACAAAACCTATATTTTCATTTCAGTAATTTTCATCTCATCAACTGCATATTCATGTAGATGAATTAGAGCTCACCAATATGAAACTTACATTCTTAGAAATTATAGAAAACACAAGCTCCATATTGAACAAAGTATTTGTAACACATATATCTGAGGAAGTACTTACAGCATTAAATATAAAATACTCATAATAATATGTTAATATGCCCCTTATATAACTGGCTTAAGTACTTGAACACGTGGTAAAGAAGATAGTCAATTAACTAAGAAGTATCTAAATGGATACTAGATGTCATTTGTCGCCAAGGAAATGCCAACTAAGACCACAATGAAATGTCATGACATACCCATTAGGCCAGGCAGAGCATAAGACAGTGGCAGGAACAAGTGGCGGCAGGGATACGGAGCAGCTGGAACCCTGCACATGCTGCTGGGGTCTTCAGATAGGACACATTATGTGCATTCAAAACAAAATTAAATATACAGAGAGCTAATGGCTCAGCCTGGACATGAATGCCCATAGCAGCCTCTCTAAGCAGTTCAGCCACCATCTATTAAAATTATTAAAAATCAATTAATGTTTGACTTTATATGTCTACCTCCAAAACCACGTAGAATACTGTACATCCCAGCACCCTGGCTGTCTAATAGCATTAAAGTGTCATGGGGGGGTCACATGACTTCCCTAGAAACAAAACAGATTTCATCAAGAGATAGATCCTAACAAGCACAAATGCTATACAAATTGCACCTTGCTCCTGAGACAGCTTCAAGTTAGCAACTGTTGTTTCCTCTTGTGAAGGATCTCGGTTAGATTCAGGAACAGCCTGGCTGAGATCTATTCCCCACAGTGTGAAGTCATTCCTGAAAATACCATTCCACATGGCTGTGGCCGTACTCCAGGGGTCAAGAGCACAGGAGCCATCGAGGGAGGCTTAGTCACTGACTCAGGAGGGACACCTGGCCCACTCCAGACCTGAGTTATCTGAGGAACAATCTCCATGGTAGGAGACTTCTAGCTTTTCCATGCTAAGAGAATAGAGAGGCATAGAATCAGGACAGATTTATGAAACATTAGAACTCTCCAGAAGGAACAGTGAGATTTAGAAATCTGATAAAATATTCAACTTGTAAAGAGGATGGAGAAAAGAAGAGGAACCAGGAGCAAGGAGTGGGAGCAAGGGAAGGAACAAGCCACCAATGCGCTGACCACAGAATTGTGCTCTCTCCCAGCCCTCTGTGTAATTTTACAGCAGCTCACAATCCAATGGCACAATTATCAGAAAGACACTTGGACCTAAATATTGTCCACTGAGGAAATTAATTTTTTCCAGTTTTTAATTTAATCAGTTCAAAATGTCATTTATTGAGAATATTTAAAAGGCTGATTATGAGGTTTGCCATGGATTTATATTAAGATTGATGGGATTTCTATAGAGGTAATCATTTGGTGTAAGTTTTCAGGCAATTTAAAAATGGGTATGCAATAAACATTTTGTGTCTCCTATGAACACTTTGACAAATGACAGGCACCGTCGGTTCCTGAGTTTGGGTACAGAAGTGGAGAGCAGATTTGCCTCATGTTGGGTCACATGGTGGAGGGAAGTGAGAACACAGATTACACTCCCATCGTCCCCTCTTCTGTGTGACCCTGAATATCAAGTGCCCACACACCCTTGTCCTTTCACTTGGATAGTTAATGTCATTTGCGGCACTGGAGCAGACTGACGAGTCCTGGAACACGGAGGGGGGGGGATGGGTGTCCTTGGCGGTGCTATCTCCCAAAGGCTGCTATAGCCTACCTCCCATAATTGCTAATGTCCTGGACAGATGACCAGGCATTTGGCCCTAGCCTTTGACCCGCTCTCTGCCCCTTGCTCACTATGTCTCAGGGAGCTAAAGTGACACTTGCAATTCTCACAGAGGTCACACATCTCACAGGAGGCACCCTCATATCCAAACCTCCATCATTGGTGGTTTCCTTTGCCTAGAAAAGCTCAACACACAGCCGACTTCCTTAGGCCTTCACTCAGAATTCATCCCAGAGAAGTCTGTCTTGAGCATGCTGGACTGGATAGAGCAGCGCCTCGCTCCACCTGGCCCCTTCATCCTGTTCCTCAACTCTCTCTAGCTGCACAGCCCCCGTCTGCCTGGTGTAGCCTGCATGTACTGTGGTAGGCATCAGGTACCACATGTTGTCATCAGACCCCTTCTGTTTGGCACGCAGGGTGCCGAGGGCAAGAATTTTGCCAGGTAACTGCTCTAGTCTCGGAACTCATGGTAGGCCGTATCACATCCTATGAATCAGTGGGGTTTTGTGAAATGAAATAAATCAAGCAGCCTTTCTAGGGGTGAAAAGTCGGGCAACACTTTAGATCTTCTCATTAGAAATCCCCGTGGACGGCCAAGTGCAGAGTAAAAGTGAAAAACTGAACTAGGAGAAAGCTGCACTGGTTCAAATTTTCAGCATCTACTTCGGCAAGTTTGGGTAGTGATCTTGTACACTTTAGTACTTAAAGCATCCTACAATTCTCTGGACTCTTATAATGCCTCCTTCTTGCTTCTGTAACTGGCTGGTACTGAGTTTCCCAGAAGAGGAAAAATGATTTCGATGGCTTTGGTTGAATCATATACCAGCCGTTACAGACGACAAGCTGGCAGTGCACAAAGCTCGCTCTGCCGGCCCTCCGGACACATCGTGACTGAAGGTGGCCCCACGGCCCAAGTTTAATTCTATTCCTGAAAACCCTGTGCAGACTTTTGTCATGCCGTTTTTCCTAACTAAAATTTTCTCAGTTACCCATGATGAAAGGAATTCTGAAATTCTGACAAATGACCTTTACCCCAAACAAACAGGAGCATGAAAACGGGTTAACCAGCACAGTCCCCCATTTGGGGGTGAGCAAGCCATGGTTCCCTAGACATTCCAATAGTAAACTTAGAGTGTCAAATTCAAAAACACATCCTTCATCTGCTGATCAACACAGTGAGATTCTGTG
>CABHPH010152899.1:0-19251 GCA_902168325.1 Peromyscus nudipes
ATAAGAAAACTTGTAGTCATATTAGGTATGTTTTCAAGATAGAGCAGATATATTTTGGATAGACAGGTCATCTTCAAACCCTTCGGAGATCTACAGAATATGGCATTTAAAATGTTTTAATAACTTAGAAAATCTTTTTTGTTATGACTATGAGACATGTCGGCTCCTGGCAGTACCAATCTACTTCAGAGAAAATATGGGCATTGAAGAAACTGCGTATGGAGTTAACTTTCATTGTGGCAAAAATTGGCCACTGGACAACAAAGTATCCTCGAATCAACTGCTGACAACAGGACAGAATGGACAGACAGAAATGAAACAAAGGACTACCGATTCTTGCCAAAACAAGTATGGTTATGGCTTTATCAAAAAGCATCTTCTGAGGCCAGGACAATATGGCACCATCCCTGAAGTAGCCTTCGCAATCTGGAAAAGGTACAGTGCCTTTTTCTTTGAAGGCAGCTGAACAGGCAGTGGGCCGATAGCTTCTGATGTGCAATGGACCAGCAGCTGAAACAGTTATTCTTGAAGAGTAACTAAGCTCACGCCTCTCAATAGCAGACTGGCATTTAATAGAGGGATGTGGAGAAGAACAGGATGCTGGGATGAAGCCACACATACACGGTCAAGAAGAATGGACAGCTGAATTAAAAAACCATCAAAAATTTCCAGAATCTAAAATCCTGAATCATGACATGACACAAATGGAATTCAGGTGTTTCTGGTACATAGACTGCTCTCACCTAAGGTGAGGTTGAACTATTGACCTTGTGTACATCCTACTTCACAAATAAGTCTGTCAGATACACTAAGCTTATAGGTTGAAGATAATGCCCCAACTCTGCGGAGAAACCTCAGGTGACTGTCCAGGCGGCTGGCTGTTTCTATCAACTCACAATTTTTTTTGGAAGTTTTTATTTTTGTTAGGTAATATTATTTCCTTCTTGGGTCTCTGAAGGAGTTGAAGATTATTTAGTTATAGTTGAAGAATAATTAGGATAGAAAGTGAATTAGATACACTAGGGTAGATAATAGAATTATTTTCTCTGAATTTGTTAAATAAAAATAGACTAGATATTGTTTAGGTAGTTATTACTTGTATATATTGTATATAGTTATTGTACTTCCGTATATAGTTTTTCTTATGTTAGTTATAAGCGTTTTTCTTTTTTTTCTTTTATTAAAATAGAAAAGGGGAAATGTGGTGATATTTTCTTTTGTATTAAAATGTTATATTTTAATAAATAAAGTTGCCTAGGGGTCAGAGCTATTAACAAGCCATAGCCAGGGTCTGGCGAACAAGTAGTGATGAGGCAGTTAGGCAGTTGGGCTTACAACCAATGAGAAGGCAGAACAGAATTCTATAAAAGGGCAACCCCCCTTTTGAGCGGAGAGTCGTTGCTTCAGGGAGAGACTAGCGAACTGAAAGCGGTTAAGGCTCTTAGCTCTGACCTCTTCGGCTTTTCTCTTTACTTGGATAGTGTGTTTCTTTTTTGCTACTAAGTTACAACTACATTCTGTCTATTCAGCATGTGATTCAGAAAAACCAATGACGCTTGAAGAATTAGAGTCACACAAAAGGAGCCTTTGGCAGGTCCCTTTAAGCAAATCATGATGCATTCCCTTAGGGTTGGTGAGAGAAGGGTTCCCATATAATGCGATTTGAATGTAAAATGTCTCCCATACGCTAATGTGTTTGAGTACTTGATCATCAAGTTGTGGCACTATTTGGGAAGGTACTGGAAACTTCAGGAGGTGGAGCCTCACTGAAGGAAATGAGTCATGAGGGGCAACCTTTGAGAGTTTATAGTTGGGTCTCACATACTCTTCAATGGCTCCATTCTCCTTCCTGCAGATGCAATGTGACCAACCAACCTCATGCTCCTGTGACCACCCATATCCCTGCTACTTCCACCATGCCTTCTCTGCCTGTTGCCAGCTTTTCTCCTAACATGGTGGACTGTATCCTTTTGGAAGTATAACTCCAAATATGACCTTTCTCCATTAGGGTGCCTTTGTCAGGGTATTGAAATACAGCATCAAGAGAACAACTAGGATATCCTATGTGGATAATGACTTTTCTTTTGAGACTCATCTTTTGGGCTGTTGTTGGGCCTTGTTAGAGATGGAACACTTAACTTTAAACCACAAATGTATCATGTGACCTGCTTTGCCTATCATGAAGTGGGCAAAATCTGACTCACCAAATCACAAAATTAGGCATGTACAGATATACTATATCATGAATAGAAGTGATATATGTGGAACTAAATACACACAAATCATAAAAGTACAAGTATGTTACATGAAATGATATAAGTGCCCATGTTTGCCACTAATGATATGCTGCCTTTCTTCTCCTAGTTTGCACTTGTAACTTTCTGGAGGGTTCCTAAAATTCAGGCAGCAGAAGAAGGGAAGATGTGGGCCTGATCTACAGATATTTCTGCATGACAGGCATGCATTACCCCAAAGCAGACAGCTCTACTGTTATGGTCCTTTGTGAGACAAACTGGAGAGGTTACAATGGAAGAAAAAAATTCCCATGGGCAGAATTTCACACAGTGCCCCTGGTTGTTCATATTCTTGGAAAGAGAAATTCGAGGTAAATAATTATTATGGATTCATTGACTGGCCCATGGTTTAGCTGAGCATCCAGGAGTTTAGAGTATGATTGGAAATCAGTAGTATGGAAATTTCAGGAAGCAATATGTAGATAGAGTCCTCTAAGTGGAAAAATGATATTGTCATTTCTTGTAAATGCTTCCCAAAACATAACCAATAGGAAACTATTTTAATAATGAGAGTAAGATGACTTATTGTGTGGATAGCAGTCAGTGTTTCCTAGATACCTGTGTTATCATCCAAGCAGCTCATGAGAAAATGATGGGAGAGGTGGAGATTAAGCAGAGACTTAGCAATATGGGCTTCTATGCAAGGGCTTCACCACTACCAACTCCCAAAGGTGACTACTGTAACCAGTCTTTGGAGTGCCAGCTCCCAAATAATGACATAGAGACTTCTTATTAAGTGTGAAAGTTTGGCCTTAGCTCGGGCTTGTTCCCAGCTAGCTCTTACAACTTAAATTAACCCATTTATATTAATCTATGTTATGCTACTGTGGGGGTATTGTGTCCCCCAAAATATTGTGTATGCTAATAAACTTATCTGGGGTCAGAGAACAGGACAGCCACAAGATTAAACATGAGGATAGGCAGTGGTAGCATACGCCTTTAATCCTAGCATTCCAGAGGCAGAAATTCATGTGTTCAAGGATACACCCAAGCATGGTGACCCACGCCTTTAATCCCAGAAAGTCAGCCTTTAATCCCAGGGAGTGGTGGTAGAAAGCAGAAAGGTATATAGGCGTGAGGACCAGAAACTAGAGGCATTTGCCCTGGAGAGGCCTTTGGCCTGGAGAAGCATGTGGCTGGTTAAGCTTTCAGGCTTCTAGCAGCAGTTCAGCTGAGACCCATTCTGGATGAGGGCTCGGGGCATCCAGTCTGAGGAAACAAGACCAGCTGAGGATTCAGCGAGGTGAGATAGCTGTGGCCTATTCTGTGTATCTGACCTTCCAGTGTTCACCCCAATAACTGGCCTCGGGTTTGATTTTATAAATAAGAACTTTTAAGACTCATGCTACATGCTACCTCTCCTCTATACTGTATTTCTGAATCCCTACCCGCCACCCCACCCCATGTCTTGCTTGTGAATTCCCTGCACCTCAGATTCCTCCCAGAGTTCTTATCTTTCTCTGGAATTCTCACCTATCCTCTCCTGCCTAGCTAATGATCATTCAGCTCTTTATTAAGCCAATCAGAAGGTACCTAGGCAGGCAGGTAAAGCAGCAATACATTTTCATACAGTGTGCTCAAATATCCCAAAAAAGACTACTAAGCGAGTGTCCAATATGTCAAAAGGAGACACCAATGCCGAACCCCAAATAGGGATCCATTGCCTGTGTAATTAATATTACATTGAACCACTTGCTTCACGGAAGTAATTTTTTTCTATTGGAAGGTATTCTCTAAGAATATATTTGCTTTCTCTTTATACAGAGCTTTTATCAAAACTGGCACCCATTGATTTACAGAATGCTTTATCCCCCATTGTGGCATTCTACACAGCATTGCATCTGATGAATGAACACAATCACTGCAAATGAAGTATGGCAATGGGCCCATAACTCATAAAATTCACTAACTCACTAATCTTAATATGTTCTACTATCCTGAAGCAACTAGATTGACATAACCATAGAATGGGCTTTTGAAAATTCAGTTACAGCATCAAATAGGTAGCAATATTTTACAGTGCTGGAGCAAGGTGTGCTAGGATACTATATATGTTGTGATCAGCATCAATATATGATGTGGTGTTTCCCATAGCCAAGTAAACAGGTCAATATATTTGTAGATGCACCTAAGATTCACTGAACTTACTTGTTAGCATTTTTTACAACTTTAGATAGAAGCTTCATAAGTGACAGGTTTTTATAGAGTATACTGTGAACCTGCTTAATCCCTGCCTCCCTCCCCTTCTTCCCTCCAATCCTCTGCTCCCCAGCTGCAATGGAGAGAGCAGCCTCCTCTAATAGCTTTATACATAATATGCCACTTCACTACAGTTCCAGTATTGCAAAAGGACAAATAATCTGACCTAAAACCTCTAAAATGGGGCCCAAAACAAATATTTCCCTCTTCTAGAGTTAGTGAAAAGCTAACAGTTGCTCTTAGTATTACTATGCCCTGTGAATAAGTGAATGAAGACTATAAGGGATGACTGTTAGTAGTCTGTCCGGACCCTTTATGGGTGAAGATTTGGGTCAGGTAGTCTACCAGGTAAAAAAAACACAGACAGATGAGGTGTGACAACAAAGCACAGACCACAGGATATTGGTAGTTGTAAATGACAATAAATTCTAGTTATAGTCATATTATCAATTACAGAAGTAAGATCAATCATCATGAGTATTTCTTCCTCTTTTTATTATGGATGCATTTGTGTATATTGATGTGTACATAGCAAAATATATAAGTATACATAAATGTACACTGTCCAAATATATCCATTTTCTTTTACAATTCCACTATCATGTAATACAATATACATCCACTTTATCAATTTGAAAATTCTCTTTATAACATGGTGTTTAAGTTACGAGATATCAATGGAAAAGCAAGCATACTAACACCTACTTCTGTAAACAGGGTTAACATAATGTAAGCATATCATGTATATGCTTAAATCATATTGATTCTGTTTCTGTCAACTCAGTACATACTTATTCTGTTCCTATGGAGAACATGCAAGAGGGAAAATCTCCTCAGATCTCATTTTAGTGTGATAAACAACACTTGATAATAGCAGAATATTGTAAGGTACTGTGTTTCTAGATTCAGTTGGCTATTGCTTCATTGAGAGTTTTCCACAAATAGTCAAAAGAGATACTAGTTTCTATTTTCTTTTCTTGCGATAGCCTTGTCTAGTTAGGAATCAGAATAATCTTAGGCAAGTAGTATATATTAAAAACTATTTCCTCTTCTAGTTTCTTGCAAGAGTTAATGAAAATTTGATATTAGTTCTTCAATACTCTGCAGTTGACTACTAGAGGAACAGAACTGATAGAATGATAGAATGAATATATATATAAACTTGTTTTATTTTTATTATATATTTATAAATATAATATGTTATTTATTATATTTATTATATATTATGTATTTATATAGGGAATTACTGCATAAATACTCACACAGTATATATATATATATATATATACATATACCTGTGTTATCATCCAAGCAGCTCATGAGAAAATGATGGGAGAGGTGGAGATTAAGCAGAAACTTAGCAATATGGGCTTATATTTATATATATTTATATACATATATATAAATAAATGCAGAGGGAGTAGAGAGAAAGAGAGAGAGAGAGATCAGATTTATTAGAATAGTTTAAAGGCTCTGGTCCAACAAGTTCAGCAACAACTATCTACTAAAGAAAAGTCAGGAATCCAGTATTTATTTAGTCCATGAGACTGGATATCTCAGCAGTCTTCAGAACAGGTTGGCATCCTGAAAAAAAATGGTCTCTAATGCCAGTGAAGGAATGAACTTACCAGCTATAGTGAGGACAAGCAGGCAAAGATCAAAAGTTTCTTCTTAAGCTGCCATCAGACTGTATGTGTGGCCCAGGTTTAGGGTGGGTCTTCCCACTTCAAAAGATTTGGTGGGGGAGGGGAGCTTCCCACTTCAAATTCTTCAACCAAGAAAATTCCCTCACAGGTGTACCAGCTACTTGGGTTTTAGTTAATGCCAGATGTAGTCAAGTTGACAACCTAGAAGAGCCATCACAACAATCCATTGAGTTCAGTTAAGTCATCTATACCTCAGTTTTCTTTATGGAAAGATTTTAAGTTTTTGGTTCAGTGTGTTTATTCTCTTACACTTACTTGAATTTTCTAAGTCATACTAATTCAGTTTCCATCTTTCTAGGCCCATGCTGAGTGTTATATAAATAGTCTTCTTTCCTGGAATTCCATTATTCAGTTATCACAATTCTTTTGTTCTCTGATGTGTACATACTGATATCCTCACTTTCGATCTTGATTTCATCTCTTTTGGGACTTGTATATTATAACTGATAAATCTCCTTGAAAGTTTGTCAAATGTGCAGATCTTTGCAAAGAACCAATTACCGCCTTACTTACTGCCTATATCCTACCCCAGTAATTTGCATTCTCATTCCTACAGTTTCCTTCTTTATGGCTGTGATTCCGTTTACTCTTTTTTCTGGTGCTCAAGCTACTGATGATGTCACTGATTTTAGCTTGTTTTATTTTTATTACAGGAAATTACTGCAGAAATACTTCTGCCTAAGCATGCTTTACCTTCTCTTCAATTTTGAAATGTCATCTCAAAGTATTTTCTGTTTTATCTTGTTTTCTACTTGATTTAATTTTTACTTGGGAGAGTCTTTTTAATTTCTGCTTCTTTTAGTTTACTTAATAATTGATCATTTAATTCCATCATGAATGGAAAACACGTGTTGATTATCTAAACCTTTTTCAGTTTAGTGGAGTTTCTGAAATGACTTGAATGTAGATTTTCTTGGAAAATGTCTTTTCTATGTGTATGTGAGAAACGTCTGTGTTCTGCTGTCATATGCCCCGGTGTTCCATGTGTGTCTGTTAGGTATTGGTGATTCATACTATTGAATTTTCTATTTTTATTGCTCTCCAGGAATTCTATCCATTACTGAAAGAGGAGTTTTGATATTTGTAACTATTACTTCTGGATTCTCAATTATTACTTCATATCTGAGTTGATGCTTTACATTTGGGGCTCTGTTTTTAGGTTTATGTATGTTTCAAATTGTTATAATTTCCAACTATGCTTATATTTTTCTGTCTTAAAAATCTCTCTGTTCATCCTGGTCCATGCCTGCAATCCTTGCACTTAGAATGCTGAGGCAGGAGGATAAGAAGTTCCTGGCCAGTCTGGGCTATACAGAAAGATCTTTTCCCCAAACAAAAAGAGTATATCTCAACATCTCCAGAAATACTTTCTCTCAAATTCTATATTACCCATGTGAATAACCACTCCATCTTTTCCAGACTTGCTCATTGAATGAAACAAATTTTCCTACACTCATATTTCTATCTTATTTTCAACATTCAGTGTGCAAAGTGCCAAGAATCCCACAGCATGCAGCATATCACTGCAATGTACAGAGCATCATCACAACATGCAGAGCATCACCACGATGTGCAGTGAATCCCCCCAATGTACAATGCATCACCAAAAATAAGATGTCCTAATGCACTGTATCACACCTCACCACAATGTGCAGAACATCACTACAATGTGCAGAGCATCATCACAAAGTAAGTGCATCACTCCTCTCTCCCCATCTCTCCTCTCTCAAGCAAATGCACATAGGTGTAATGCATCACCACAATGTGCAATCCATCACCACAATGTGCAGTGAATCACCATCACCACAGCATACAGCGCATTACCACAAATGCAGTGCATCGCCACTATATATAGTGCATTTCACAATGTACAGTGAATTACCTGAAGAAAGTGCAGGTTTTGGACCATATTTTTATTTTTATTTTTTATGGTTTTCTTTTCTTTTTTTATTTAAGAAAATTTTTAATTCATTTTACATAACAACCACAGATTCCTCCTCCTACTCCCCTCCAGCCTCCCCTTCCCTCGACCCCCGCCATCCTCTCCTCCAAAAGAGTAAGGCCTCCAATGGGGAGTCAACAAAGCCTAGTACATTCAGTTGAGGCAGGACTAAGCCCCTCCCCACCCCCACATTAAGGCTGAGCAAGTCATTCCACCATAGGTAATAGGCTTCAAAAAGCCAGCTCCTGCACCAGAGATAGATCCTGACCAGAGGTCCTTCAAACAGACCCAGCTACACAACTGTCTCTCTTATGCAGAGGGCCTAATCCAGTCCCACACAGGCTCCACAGCTGTTGTAGACCATGTTTTTAATTCGCCCTGTTAGTGTATACCTTTTGAGTAAACTTTTATTTTTTAACTTACAGAATATTCTCTGACATTGAATATTTACATGGTAACACAAAGATAGCTAGAGGCTTTGATGTCCCTGCAGTCATCATCTGGCCCTGTTAACAATGTCTGTTTCTCATCTCTGTCTCCTTGAATTTCACTCATGGAATTCAAACTCATGACAGATGTCATATCCAAATCACAGTTCCTCTTTCTCTGAGATTATCAAGACAGGCTTACATTACAAAGAACTTCTAGAACTGCATCTTTCTTTCTGAGAGTTGGCACATTTTAAAGCACCTAATCAGCAAAGTACCTGTCTTCACTGAGAAGTTGACAATTAAGGATGTCCTGAATGATAATGTGTCCTCTTCCCATGACGGGACTATTAATATCCATGGAGCCCACAACAAGGCACAAGGTGGCCTCTATTATCTTGCTAGTATAATAGTTGGCCATCTTTGAAACTTTCTTCACTAAACAGTTGACTCTGCTGCCCCTCAGGAAATCAAATGTCTCAGTTCTCATGTTCAGTTCTCTCTCCCTCACTTCCTCCTTCCCTCCTTCCCTCACTCTCTTCATCCCTCCCTCACCCTTTCTTTCCCTCTCTCCTCTCTCAAGAAAATGCACATATGTGCCCAGTGTGTCTACCAGAGTGTTTTCAAAAGAAAACCCTTTGAACCTCCAAGAAAGGAGTGATCACACACGTACATGCTTTTATAAACTCCTTTCTCTTATACCAAGCCTCGATGCCCTGCTAGCTGTAATTTAAATACAATTTATGATTCAAGTCAAAATCCTGATTACATTTAGTTTGCTAGTGACAGGATCAATTCATTTTGGCCAGGAAAAATGATGCATGACCTGTCAAGCTTCCAATCTCTAGGGCTTCAAGGTTTTCCAAAGCCATCTCTCTATATTTTAGAGTGTTCTGCCCTTCCCTCTTGACATTTCACAGTGAACAGCATTGAAGAGAAACTCACATGCTCAGAGGTCAAGGGTAGTATGTTCTGATCTATCACCCGGGGAGAGCAAAGCAGGACGGCTTCATCAAAGTACATTCTTCATGAGGAAAAATTGAATAAACTAGTGGGTATTTAGATAAGACAGATTGATTTTTGACATGCTGCTATTATTGTCCATGTTGCTACAAACAAGGATAAAAGACCTGCACTAGAGCTGGGTAAGGGAAGGCAGTGTGGCACTGCAGCTGTTAGTCATACACAATGGCTGATCAGCAACTAGTTTTAGAATATTTATTTCTTAAGAACTCATGCAGTCCACACATAATTTGTCAACATCCCACATTGCTAACTTGAAGCCAACTTTCATTTGGGGCTTTTAAATTTCACAGGAAGTCTAAAATTATGATATTTGAAACAATTCATAGATCCACAATAGCTAAGCGCACACTATTTCCTCTTTCAATAAGATGAAGTTGCCACATTGCCAAGACAGATGGAGAGTAAATTTTGATGGGATGTATCTGGGGGAAAATACTGTCACTTAAATGACAGGTCTTCCCCTTTCCTCTGCCTACATGATACCCTAATATGCAGCACATTGTAGATTTTACATCAATGATAAACTCCAGGGTCTGCTGACAGGTTGCCTGTCCTTGGAGTAGATATCAGTCCAATGCATTCACCACAGGAGGCCTGGTTGAGGCTGATAGAAAATTACCAAGACAGTTGTACATGGAGATTGACCATGGAGTGCTATTCCCAGGTGAAGACACCAACCAAAACATTGAGTGTACCTGCCATGCTGATCAACATGTGCTCAATCTCTCAAAAGTTTGTGGTCTCCAGTTGTCCTAGTGGGCTTTCTGTTACTGTGTTAAAAAGCCATAACCAGAAGCAGCTTGGGGAGGAAAGGGTTTATGTTGCTTATATGTCCCAATTACAGTCCATCATGAAGGGAACTCAAGGCAGGAACCTGGAGGCAGGAGCTGAAACAGGCTTAGAGAAATGTGCTTACTGGTTTTGAGAATTTTATCTCTAGTGGACAATGACTTGAAGAATGTTAGTCAGTTGTCCTCACTGAGCAGGTCCTACGGCTACCAAAATCTGCAAAGAGAAGGTTCAATAGTCAGTGAAGTTAGGGTCTGGGTAACTGACTCCTGATGTCTGCATACTTAGTGATCACATACTCCAGCAATGTGTGCTTACAAGGTTTCGAGTGGTGATGAATTTACAGAGAGGAATGGGAAGCTAAATATGTCTTATTTTCTCTTGCATTTATTGGGTCCCAGGGAAGCAACTTGCCTTAACTTTATTCTCATTGCTGTGATAGCACACTGACCAAGAACAACTCAGGGAAGAATAGGCTTATTTGACTTACACTTCCTGGTCCTATCCAATCATTAAGGGAAACTAGGGAAGAAATGAAACAGAGGGCACAGATGAATGATGCTAAATGGCTTGATTTCATGCTTACTCTTTTTTCCTGTCCACCATGACCCCATACCTGACCAATAGGTGCTCTATGCCCTTCTGTTCCCATATGAAAGATGGCCCAGTCCGGCACAGTAAGGTATTTCTCTACACTCTCATGAGCCTGCTCATATGTAGGTCTCCTGTTAGCCTCTTAGTTTGTCCAACTCACTCCTCAACCAACATCACCTTTATGAGGAAAATCTACAGCTGCACTTGTGTCCCAGGCACACAAGAACACAGATGCTGAACCCCAAATGAATACGTTAAAAAGAAAAAAAGACCGTATCCTTTGCTCTACAAAAGCTTTTCAGTTTCAAAAGGTCCCATTGATTGATTGTTTGTCTCAGTGTCTGAGCTACTGGTGTTATATCTAGGAAGCGATCTCCTATGCCAATGCGTTCAAGACTACTTCCTACTTTCTCTTCTAGCAGGTTCAGAGTAGCTGGATTTATGTTGAGGTCTTTGATCCACTTGGACTTAAGTTTTGTGCACGGTGATAGATATGGATCTATTTGCAGCCTTCTGCACGTTGATATCCAGTTATGCCAGCACCATTTGTTGAAGATGCATGAGAATGGGAAGAGGCAGAGTGCTGGAGAGGCCCACGGAGATCCACGGAGATGCCCCCACAATAGACTGCTGGCAATAGTCGAGAGGTAGCCCGATCTGACCTACCCTGGTGATAGGATGGCCAAACACCTTGATTGTCGTACTAGAAGCCCCATCCAGTGACTGAGGGAACTAGATGCAGATATCCACGGTCAGGCCCTGGGTGGAGCTCCAGGAGTCCAATTGGCGAGAAGGAGGAGGGTTTATGTGAGCTAGAGTTGTTGGGACCAGGGATGGATGGAATACAGGGACAAGTGGCCAAACAAACGGAAACACATGAACTGTGAACCAATGGCTGAGGGGCCCCCAACTAGACCAGGCCCTCTGAATGGATGAGACAGCTGATTGGCTTGATCTGTTTGGGAGGCATCCAGGCAGTTGGACCGGGTCCTGTGCTCAGTGCATGAATTGGCTGTTTGAAACCTGGGGCTTAGTAGAGACCCTTGGCTCAGCCTGGGAGGAGGGGACTAGACCTGCCTGGGCTGAGTCCACCAGGTCGATCTCAATCCCTGGGGGAGCCTTTGCCCTGGAGGAGATGGAAATGGGGGGTGGGGCGGGGAGAGGGGGGCGGGGTGGCAGGAGGGGTAATGGGGTGATCTATGACTGATATGTAAAGGTGAATTATATTGTAAAATAAAATAAAATAAATTATAAAAAAAAAGAAAAGAAAAAAAGAAAGAAAAAATAATATGTAGGTTTTGCTTTGATCCAGTGATCTATTGAAGTGATGGTGATGAATGCAATCCTAACCAATTATAGGAGACACAGAGACAGCACAATCTAAATTTGGTAAGTGCCACTGTTACACCTTTCTGAATGATGCCCCAGTTAAGGTTTTTTTTTAATTCCTGTGTCATTCAATAAATAAAACTCTCCTATTTGAGTGGGTTTCTGTAATGACTAATTCAGGGTCCCCTTTTAGACAGCTAGAAACTCTGAGTCTAGACTTCTGCACTGCTTCTTATCCTCTGAGTTGGTTCTAAGCTTTGAACAAGATAGACCGTGTGTCTTAGTTAGGGTTTCTATTGCTGTAAAGAGACACCATGACCACAGCAACTCTTACAAAGAAAAACATTTAAGTGAGGTGGAGGCTTAAAGTTGCAGAAGTTCAGTCCATTATCATCGTGGTAAGACATGGTGGCATGCAGGCAGACATGGTGCTGGTAGCTGAGAGTTCTACATCATGCAGGCAACAGGAAATGAAGTGAGTATCATACTGAGTGAAGCTTAAACAAAGTAGACCTCAAAGCCCAACCCCACAGTGACACACTTCCTCCAACAAGGCCACACTTCCTAATAGTTCCACTCCCTTTGGGAGCCATTTTCTTTCAAACCATCACATCATAGAAGATCAGAAGTGATTTGGTTTTTGAGGGATTACCATTTTAGAGCTTCCTTTACCAGAGGTCTGTCCATCTTGATATTAATGAACATGCTAACAGAATTTTCTAATTGCTCCAATGATTGCCTACTTGGAGAAAATTAACTTTATTGGGAAGGGATGCTTCTTTTTAAAGGAAGCCCAGACACCACTTCCTTGGGCATGCAAATCTCCTCTAGTCCCAGGGTCTGATTTGTTCAGGCCTAAGGCCATGGCTTCCCACCACATGCCTTCAGCCTCCAAACCCTGACACTTGACTCTTAGTACTAATGCTACCCATATACCCTTGTCTACTGAAAGTAGCCTCACAAGGCACCTCATCCTGGTCCTCTCTCCATACCATGGTGCTTCAGCCAACTTGACTCAGAGCTCCCAGCCCCAAGTT
This sequence comes from Peromyscus nudipes, assembly GCA_902168325.1. NCBI lineage: Eukaryota > Metazoa > Chordata > Mammalia > Rodentia > Cricetidae > Peromyscus > Peromyscus nudipes. The sequence goes on from CABHPH010152899.1 coordinate 13,345, forward strand.
AATGCCACCTGCCCACCCCTGAGAAACAGCCTACCTAGGAAGAACTTTGGAGCCCTCAGGAGGCTCTGAGACAACCCATTCTCCTCCTTAAAATCATGTCTTCAGCTTTCCTCCAGTGTCACCTCTGCTTTTTATCTCTAACAAGATAAGAAACAGCAAGGGTAAGACACTCTCTGGGGTACTCTTGGACCAGCTGGACCTTGTCTTCATTCTCTGTTTCCTTTCATAGTTACTGTGAACTGAATCAATGAAGGTGGCTTTTTTGTTTTGTTTTGTTTTGTTTTGTTTTTTAGAGACAGGGTTTCTCTGTGTAGCTTTGCGCCTTTCCTGGAACACACTTGGTAGCCCAGGCTGGCCTCGAACTCACAGAGATCCGCCTGCCTCTGCCTCCCGAGTGCTGGGATTAAAGGCGTGCGCCACCACCGCCCGGCCGAAGGTGGCTTTTTTAAACTAAGTTGTTATTCATACGTTTCACATATGCAGCATTGTTATGACCCTTGATCATATGACCCTTGATATGCAGACATATCCAACTGCATTTACCACCTTTGGCTTTGTACCTGCTCGAGAGCACAGGTCCCTTATATTTCCCCTGAATTTCGTTGTATCATCTCCATTCACAGCCTTCACTCAGACATGCCAGGCTTTCAGGGATTCTGAAATAAACACCGATAAGACTGGAAGCAGATGCTCTGGTGACTGATGGCAATTCACATTACTCTACACACTGTAGAAAGTCTAGCAGGAGAAAGCTGTGAGTTCCCATGGGGTCTCCCTAGAAGTCACTGCTGATCATGCAGCATCAGAGGATACTGCTGGGCTGAGGAGACAACTCAGAAAATAAAGTGTTTGTCACATATATGAGCATGAAGGCCTGATTTCAGAGCCCCTGCATGCATATAAAAAGCTGAGTGCTGCAGTGTGCCTGTAATTGCAGCAATGGAAAGGGAGACACAGGAGCATCTCTTGGGCTTACTGGCCAATCGCCAAGCTGAGAAACTAGTAAACTACAGGTTCATTGAGAAACCTTGTCTAATAAATAAACAAATAAATAAAAAGGAGAAAGTGAGAAAGGAAGACACCCAATGTTGACCTTTGGCCCCACATACACAGATATGCATATGTATCTCCACACACATTTATTAAAAAAGCATACCAAAGTATGATCAGATCCAATTCATTCCTTTAATACCAGTTATTTGACTCGCTAAAAAAAAAAATTGCAAAAAAACTATTTCCTAGGTAGTTCTGCCCCTTCCTAAACAAGGGCAAGGAAGGGAAGGCAGAGATCAGCTGTCACAGGCAGGCATATTAACAAGCCCCACAGACAGATGGAAAATAATAATCCTGCAGGGTGGATAGTTGATATTCAGGCTCCGTCTTTATTTTCTCTGACTAATGGGCTCATTGCTGCTGTCCCTACATGGACACCCCAGCTATTAGTTAATGGTGGACTATAAAACACTCTGCAAACATACAGTGCTAAATAAGATGAGGAAAATCAATATTTGTTCCTTGTATATTTTTGTAGCTCTGCATAATGTGATTTTAATTTTTAAAAGCTGTGTCTTTGATAAGGGAATATGCAAACCGCATTCTTTCTGATTTTAGACATCAAAACAGGAAAAAAGACAAGTAACTTCTGAATTTCAAATTATTTAAGCAAAAAGTCTTCCTTTTCCTTTGATACATCTGTAACTAAGAAGGCCGACTGGAACACGCAGGTCCACCAGATAACAGCAGCACGGGTTCTAAAGACAAATGTGTCAAGTTTGCAGTTAAAACGAGTTTCAGGGCAGGTGACTTCCACACCTTTCTCTTCTTTGCGTGTAGCCCATTAAGTTAGGTTGGTTTAACAGCTGAGATGATGTAAGTGTGAGGACAAGCTGACCAATCTGTCAAGTAAGGAATTAACATGGGAAAAACTGAGACTATGACTTGAGCCACTACTGCGAAACCTAAGACTGTTCACAGACTGTAGAACCAGAAAGCAGGAAAGAAAGGATAAGAGGGAGTCCAGCAACATCCTAAAATCATTACATCAAGGCCCCCTGAGATCCCTGAATCATCATATTGCATGCCCTGTTCTCTGTGTGAGGACTCAAAGCTGCTGCCTAGTCCTGACCTTGTTCTGACAGTCATTCATCCACCTGCTTGGCATGTATAAGCACTCTTCTTGCTGTGACCACCTCTTCTTGTCATCTGTACAAACTCACATTCTGGTGAGGCCTTGAAATCTTTAGTCTAATAAAAATAAATCACAGGCAAGACCATTAGGTAGGCAGAGAATGAATTTCACAAGGTTGAGAAAGCCTGTGGACAGCCACGAGCTCAAAGCTTTAGTTCAATCAGGATATATTAGCCTCCAGGCTTTCCAAAAATTGTTCTTCTATGTCCATGGGAACCCATCTCAGGCCTGGCTGAGAGTCCAGTGCTGTGAACCAAGGGGAGAAGATGCCCTTGGCAATCTTACTTGGGTTCGTTACATTTCAAAGTCAGACGACAGAAGTCTCCAAGAGAGAAAAAGGCAAGCAAAGAGGGCAGAGCAAGGGGATGGGAAAGTTTGGTTAAAAGCAGAATGTGACAGACCAGAGTAAAGCCTAGCAATTGTTTTTCCCCTTAAAACAGCATCTTGTCTCAGCAAGAACCCATCCCAGTCAGCACTTGTTTGTGCTTCTGCTGCTCAGGTGCTACAGCAGGTGCCAGCAAAACTGTCCTCGGGGAACTCAGTCTAGCATTGAAAACATAGTAGGCTTCTAACAAAACACCTATCTTAATACAGCCTGCCTCCAGGAACTCTAAGTGTCCAATAGATAGGCCTTTGAGTCCCAGTGGTAGGAACAAGGAGGAGAAAAGAGACTCCATCCAATAGCAACATGAACATGGACTGAGTAAGACTTTCCTTCTTCTCAACCCATGAAATGGCATCTATTTCTCAGAATCTCTTTGCCCCTGCCTTGTCTCCACCTACCCGGGAGCCTCTGAAATAAAGCCTGACCTCCATGATCAGCCATGTAGTGAAAGTCTTTCTCCCATCATGGCCACATATATCCTGGGTCAAATCAGTGACTAATAAGCATCCCCTCTCACAGTTTCTGTCTCCATGATGGAATTGGTTACATGTTTTGTTCTCATTATCATGTCACAAAATTCCTGAGTGAACAAAACTTAAAGAAGAAAAGATGAATTTACGTTTGTGGTTACACAGGTTCACTCCATGTGAGGTATTAGAAGTTAGACAGATCCCTGGCAGGTGGGTATACTAGGAGAAGAGACTCTAGGTAGATTAAGATGGCTGACTTACTGCTTTTTCTCCCCTACTAAGACAAAGAGTTGGGATTTTCCTGCCAGAACAAACCATTCAGTGAAATTCTCAAACCTCTCACCAAGAAGGGTGGGCTGGGGGAGGCTCCCGTAGTGAGAACCAATCAGTTTCCTTTAATTTTTTAAGTTATCCCCCAAAACAGCCCAAATCTCTTTTGAGGAAAAGAGAACTCATACTATCCCCAAATATATGAAAGCTTATATCTGCCAGGCAACCTCAGATACCATCTTGTGTTACCTCCCACAAGGAAAGTATGCTTCTTTCCAACCCTGGTGTGTGTGTGTGTGTGTGTGTGTGTGTGTGTGTGTGTGTACATATGCATGATTCTGTTTTCAATAAAACTTGGCTGAGTGATGAAACTTTTCTTTTCCTGCCATTTTCTTCTTCAAATCAGCAGAATAAAAGAATCCATTCCTGCTACCTTAAATGATAAGATGAGTTGCTTGGCTCCATGTGGTTGCCCAGAACATAGTGGCAGTATATTGTGATTTAAAGATATATGTCCCACATAGGCTCATGTATTGGAACACTTGGACCTTAGTTGGTAGTGCTCTTTGGGGAGGTTATAGAACCTCAAGGAGATGTGGCCTTGCTGGAGGAATTATGTCACTGGGGTCAGGCATTGAGGGTTCATGGATTCGCCCCACTCCCAGTTCTTGCTCTCTCAGTTATCTGCTCTTACCACCTGTTTCCATGCATTCCCTGCCAAATGGATTCTAACCTGGAATTATATGCCAAAATAAACTCTGCCTTTTACTATGTTTAGTCATGATATTTCATCACAGCAACAGAAAAGTAACAAGTGGACAGTGGTAACATGTAAAGAAGGAGGATTGTTCACTTCATGGTAAACAGGAAACAGGAAGAAAGGAATACAACAGAATCCCAGAAACCTACTTCCTCCAGGTAGGTTGTACCTTCATAAATTTTCCAGCACCTCCCAAGACAGCTTCAAAGTATGGAGTCCAAGGACTAAGCCCATGAACCTGGGGAGAACACTTCATACTCAAACCATAATGCATATTCTTTGTGGTCCATGAAGCTTGAAGTAGCTCAAATCCTGAATGCACCTTGAATTAGTTACTTTCCCGTCGCTCTGATAAGACACCATGATTAAGGTAGCTTGCAGGATAAAGCTTTATTTGGGGTTTACAGTTTCAGAAATCTAGAGTCTGGGATGGTAGAGAGGAGGTAGCAGATGATAAGCAGCTAGAGCAGCAGCTGAGAGTTCACAGTTGAACTGTAAGGAGGCAGAGAACACACTGGGAATGGCATGATTCTTTCGAAACTTCAAAACCTGCCCCCAGTGACAGCTCTTCAAACAAGGTGATGCCTTCTAACCTACTTCACAAACAGTTGCACCAACTGGGAACCAAGTATTCAAACATATGGGCCTACGGGAGTCGTTCTCATTCAAACCACCACACAGCTGGAGACCCAAAGCAGGTGCTAAGAGGGGTATTTTTAACCCTACTTAACTCTGCTTATTTGGAATTAGGAGAAGCATTAAGTGAGGCAGTGCATTGGGGAATGATGCTAAGTCTGATGGGAGTTAAATGTTAGCTTTTCTACTCTACTGAAGTCTGTAATCCTCTCTTTGAGTAACAAGAGAGAATCGCAATTAAGGAATTGCCTCCTCCATCAGGTTGGCTTATAATTCCTGGATCCTTGTGAAGAAATGTAATCAAAGACCAGTAAAACACAAAGACTTGGTGGGCTTGTTATTCTGTCACAGCGACACTGAAAAGCAATAGGTATTATGACCAGACACTGCTCGTGGCTATGGAGGCAAGAATGTATGACTTATGACCACTTGCTTACATTTGAGCGTATCAGAAAATAGATGTGAAACAAAAAGAAAAACCAGACAAATAAAACCCCTCCTCTCTGCAGCTCTCCACTAGTAACCCGCAAGGTATTGCTGGACTCCTTTTCAATCTCTCAAAACAGTGCAATTATATGGAGATCAAATGTAGAAATACATTTGCTCCTGGGAAGCATTTCACATTCAAACCACTAGGCCAAAAAAAAAAAAAAAAAAAAAAAAAAACAACAGCAAAAAACAGGTTGAAACTCAAGGGCTGTGTTATGATGAACTTTCTCCCGGAGATTTAACTCAGAAGCCTCACATGTGTTCCTAGCTTCTTCTTTCTTCCTGTCAGTTCTTCGGGGCTCTCCACAACTTGATCAGGTCAGGAAGACCCAGCTCAACTACACAGTGTGTGCTCGGTGCTCTGTCACCCATGTCCACGTTCTCCAGCCTCACCACTTCTTCTCCATAACACTGACCTGATTCTGCAGTTGGAGGTACATGCTGGAGACAAAACAAAATAAAATAAAGTGATTCATTTACTACCTGTAAATTTAAAATTTAAATATGGAACAATTTTTATCCCTGTAAGAACTGAGCTTTCAAGCTTTGAGACTTAAGATATATTTGTGTGAGATAATACTTTCCAGTTTTAGAAAAACACATAGCTATGGGAATAATATGTTATCCCAACAAGGATACATGAAAGGGTACACTGCAAACCTAGATATAATATATATATATATATATATATATATATATATATATATAT
>CABHPH010152899.1:19351-37041 GCA_902168325.1 Peromyscus nudipes
GCCTCCATTTTCATTGGATGGCTTCCTAACCATTAGTTTACCAAGTTGTTTGTTTGCTTGTTTGTTTCCACTCTCAGCTTCTGAAGAGCCACTGAATTGCAAAATATGATTTTACTTCACAACTTCATGTGAGGCATCTGGTCTGATCATTAATTTTATGTCAGCTTCATTGATTGAGCCATGAAGACTTGGTCAGATACTGTTGTGGGTATTTCTGTAAGATGATTTTGGCATTTTAAAACTAAGTAGAATAGAGTAACATCTCCAGTGTGAGTAGAACTTACTCAACCTGTTTAGGGAGGCCTAAATGGAACAAAATGTCAGAGGAAGTGAGGATCCCTCATCCATCTTCATATGCATCCTATTGGTACTGTTTTCCTGGAACACTCTGGGTAATACACCTGGATAAGGACCACAGGCAATAAGAAAAATTGGAAATCAGACATGCTGACCCATGTGTCGCTCCCATGTGGGAATAATACTGAAAGTTCAGAGAGGTGAACATTAACCTGAAAGAAAGTCAAAATGCTAGGCCTTTTGAGGAAGGTGGGTAAGAGATAAGAAAACAGAAGACATTAAGAGCATGCAGAAGTGGAATCTGCTCGTGATTCTCTTGAGAAAAGAAAAAAGAATGAGAAGAGTGATACTGCCAGCTCCCGACAGAACCACCAGCATTCCCCTTGGCTGTAAACTCAGTGAGCTCCCTGAGATACTGATGGCAAAGCAAGCAAGTCTCCATCCTTTCCTGCATCCACAACGTTTCTCTCTTCTCATTGAAATACAAAGCCCATTCCTCCAGTGTTGTGGCCAATGGAACATAGCAGTGAATACTGTGCCATTTGGACGCCTCTGCACCATGATGAGAATGATGACTGCTAAATGATGATAGTCAGTACCCGAGCCATGTTACCTGCCCAGCTGCCCCATGTGGGGCCCTGCGTAAATGACAGACACTGTCATCTAATAGCCTGAGGAAACTACCCTGGCACAGAAGAACTTTACAGGAACTCACAGACTTATGGGACGTGCTGTTGGTCACTGTGCTCAGACATGATCGGCTTTATTACTGTAGCGATAAAGAGAACTGCTTCGAATAGTTTTCTTGGATTTGCTTGTCCTTGATTACATTTCCTGATTAAGATTCCAGTTTATTCCTGTGTCTTTCTTCATAAGAGTTGCTCAGCAAAGGGGGAGTGAAGGGGCTCTCTGATTCCACTGCTCTGAGTAGTCATCCATCCGCTGTTAATACATCCCCGAATTTCTTTAAATTGAATGCTGTCATTCTCTAGGGAGAAAATGACAAAATGATGATTCCTCCATGAAGCTGCTAGTCTTTGGCCACCCACTGTGGTAACATTTTTACCTCTTCCAGCAAGCAATATGCCCGACACAGTGTTCCTTGCTGAATAACACACAGCTCTGTCCTGTTTCTATTCCTGTAGACAGGACAAGGTGACCAAGCAAGACAGATTTCTCAAACAACTGTGGTAGTCACTGAGAAAAATTGAATGGCCTCTCAGGAAAATCAGGTTTCTTGTTGTCAGGCAATTCTTCTCCATGCAACTGTAGAGTTGTAACTGGACCCCACTCAATCCTCCCTCTGGACAGGAGTGCCTCTTTTCTAGACCCTTCTTGGAAGCCTGTGGTAGAGCAGCTATCACCAGGGATAAGATTTAAAATTTAACTTCTGTAAGCCCATCATATAATGTGGCTGGGAATGAAGCATGTTGGTATGAATTATAGAGAGAAAATGAAAAGCATGAACAGGAAACAAACTGAATAGAAATAGATACAGTAATATTTAGCATAAAGTAAAAAGCACACAATGAAAGTTAAAATAAACCCTCTCTCTGAGCAAAAAACAAAATAAGCTGAATGAAAGAAGAAAGTCCCTTTCTCTGAGTCCAAAAAGGTCTGGAATGACTGCTCTGTTTTCAGATGCCAAAATGAATCAAGCCTTTCCTAAGAGGTAAGTCTGTATACTAAATTCAGTTCTGATTGAGAATGTCAGGGCTCTTCCAGGAACCTTCTTCTTAGGGAGAGAGATAGGCCTCTTGAGGACCCTTCTGAGGGGTTGGGAAAGAAAGGCCTGTTGGAAGACTTTACTGTGCTCCCATGCAAACCTTGGGTACCAGTGGGGGACCTGGCTTCCTGATTCTGCTTCTCATGAGAAATTTGGTTTTGGTTTTGTTGGAATGAATGGCTGGTCAACTGTGTAAATGAGTGAGTGATCAAATGCCTGCTGGGCAATCCTGACCAGCGGGTTTTATTTTGTTACTTTTTGTTATGGATGTTTCTGTCTTGTCTAGTCTCCCCTCTGTTGACTGTCTCATGGATAGGAAAGCTGGCCTGACTACTGACCTCACTCCAACCTAGTGGACACTGGGAGCTAGTGTTAGGTCTGAGCTGCCCTGGTAGCCCGTGTTACATAAATGGTGTTAGCCTGCTTCTGAGATTATATTGACAGTTCCTGTAAAATTCCACCCTCTTTATGTGTGTTGCTTATTGATCATATTCCTCTGTATTTTTGTCTGCAGGCTTCCAAATTCTCCCCTTTTCCACCAGATAGGAAAGTTCCAATCACACCAATAGCACCTGGAGTCACCCCTCTAACTCACAACCATATTTGTTCCCAAGGTCTTAAGTGAGTTTGTCTTCTCCTCATTGCTGCTGCTCCTAGGCTGGCGCTATTAATCTACCTCTCCAAACCATACGAACTTTACTTTAACATGGAAAACATCTAATTTAAACATTCACTGGTTCCATTAATGATGAAAAACTCCCAGGTGCTTGGGGTTGACTGTGGTGTTTTGCTCTCCGAGAGAAAGCTGAACACATTTTGAAAAGTTGGTTGGCTGACCCTACTTTGGAGTGGGTCTGAGTAGACTGGTTCCCTGGATCCAACTATTGCCTAAGCTGTTTGACTTAAGGTCACAAGGCATCCTGGTCAGTTCCCTTATATTGATCAATGTTTGACACTTGTTCAAAACTCCCATCCCTTACTTAAGGTCTAAATGCTTAAAAAATATCCTGTTTGGGTTTGCAAAACACTTCCTGTTGTGTCACCACTTTTTCTGACTTCTTCACAGGCTGAGGACTCTCTGAATTTTCTCTCCCCTCCTTGCAATGCTCACCCTCCCTGTCTTCTCCAGAACTGCCTTCTGCTCTGACCTCATACCCTTCTACCCCAGCTGACCCGACTTTATCCAACCATATCCTCTATTCTCTCCATTATTTCTCCTCCTAGACTTATCCCTTCTGTCTCCTCTACTCCCTCTTTCCCAGTAGCCATCATAATCCCTTCTGATGAAGACATGTGCCCTGTTCATCCATCTTTGTCCCCATTGGCCTCTCACTTGAGGGTTCACTACATTTGGAATTCAAATCAGATTCCAGCACCTGTCCTTCCATCGTGAGAGGACCCACTCACTCCTCAGAATGAAGGAGGATGAGAGAGAGAAAGAAGAGAGAGAGAGAGAAGCTCAGAAGGGGGTGATGGTCCCTTTCTAGTCCATGACCCTTCTCTACCTCAGATCTGTATAGCTGGAAAACCTAAAATTCTCCTTTTCTGTCAAGCCCCCAGCCCTAACTGTCCTTCTGGAATCTGTCCTCTATACACACTGTCCCACCTGGGTGGTTGCCAATGACTCCTTCTGACTCCATTCACTGCAGAAGAAAAGGGCTGCATTGGGGCAGAGGCACAGAAGGTCTTTTTGACCTTGGCCATTCATAAAGACACCAAGAAAGGCTATGTAATTTTGAGAAAACCTTCCAATCTGAATGTCCTGATTGGGTTCTAAATATATCCTCTGGTTCCTAGACATTGGACACTTTTTACTGTTACCTTATGACTGGGATTTGGTATGGCTTGGAAAGCCACTAAATTGTCTAAGATCACTGAGGTTCTCCAGAAGCCAGAGGAGTCTCTCGGTCTGCTCTTTGGGTACACAGGCCTTTCAGATTTATACTCTTTCAACCCACTAGCTCCAGAAAATAATAGGGCGTTGTTTGTCATTCAGTCTGCTCCTGATATCTCACACAGCTCAAAAGCTAGAAGATTTTTCTGGGATGAGTACCTCCTACCTCATAGAGATAGTCCCAAAGATTTTCAATAACTGACATGCTGAGAAACATAAAGAAGCTGATATGGTCACCAAGTGAGCCACATAAAAACAGATAAAAATCATGATGACTCCACTCCATTCAATTCTTTCCAAGCATCTAACTGCTCACACTCAGTGAATCTCCCAAAAACCAAATATGGGGGGATAGGGAAGCCTGTACTGAACAGTGATCACAATGTATTTTCTGTAAGAAAAAGGGACACTGAAGGAAGGCATGTTCAAGCTGTCCCAAACCCAAAAGAGCACTAGGCCCTGCCCAACCACAATGGAACTAGACATCAGTCAGGGTTCTACCCCCTTAGGCCTCCAAGAGGTCACTGCAACCATTGGAGGCCGTCCCGTTAAGTTCTTGGTGGATACTGGAATAATGGTTTCTGTTTTAAAAACTCTGGTGGACCCAGTTACAGATAAAAGGGTGCCAATATAGGGAGTCACCGGTACAGTTAAAGATTGCGATGTCACTGTTCACAGCATGTGCCTTCCATTCTCAGCATGAGAACTATTTCAGTTACCTTTCTCCTTGCTATGACCAAATACATGACAAGAAGCAACCTAAGACCTAGAAAAGGTTTTATGGTGATATTTTATTTGTGCTGAAATGTGATTTTATTTGTATGTTAATAAATAAAGTTGCCTGGGGGTCAGAGCTAAAAGCAAGTCATTTATCAGAAGTCCGGCAGTGGTGGCACACGCCCTTAATCCAATCACATGGCAGGCAGAGTCCCTGTGTGTTCAAGGACACAGCCAAGCGGTGACCCGAACCTTTAATCTCAGTATGAACCATAGAGACCTGGAGGTCTATATAGACAGGCAGTGATGAGGAAATCATGTGGTTGGGTTTAAAGCCAATGAGAAGGTAGAACAGAAAGGCAATAAAAAGACAGGTCACGCAGGAGAAGGTCTCTCTCTCAGGGGAAGGACAGCAGCAACTGGTAAGCTAAAGTCTATTCGCTAGTGCTCTGACCTCTTGGGCTTTTAACTCTGTATTTGGCTTTGTGTTTCTTATTTAATAAGACTGTTTAGAATTACATCTACAAGGTTTGTTTGGGTTCATGTACCATCCTGGGGAAGGCTTTGCAGGGGAAGCAGCTCCTGTTTGTGGTGGTAGAAGGTAGCTTACTTACATCTTAGTGGTTCAGGAAGTAGAGTAAGAGGAATTCTGGCACTCAACTGGCTCCCCCCATTTTTCTTCTTTTTTCAGTCTAGGGTTCCAGTGCATGGGTTGATGTTCTCCATATTCAGGGCAGACCTTACTTACCCCCTCATTTAATCATCTGTGGTACCCCCTCATGTATGTTTGCTTTAATCACTCCTTGGCAGTGTTTAATTGTTCTTCTTATATGTAAGACAAGGAACTAGGAGTCATTGGCTTGGATATCTTTTACTGATGGTCCAGCACTCTCTCTCCCCAAGTTAAGCTCACCAAGAACCAAAAAAAAAAAAAAGACTCTATTACTCACAAAGAGCCATCACCATTGTAATGTGTATTCCTGTGTTTCCCATGTAGACCCAAATCCAAATAGCACCACAAACTGGAACCAAACATTCAAACACATGAACCTGTTTGACATAAGTCAAACCACAAAAATCTTAATGAAATATAAACCTGAAGAAATACAGGGTAGATTTATCACCTCTAAGTTTTCATTTTCAAAAGAAGAGAGTCTAAACCATTTTCATAGGAGGATGGGTTGGAAAATCATGCGATTTCTGGTGAACTTCTTTGTCTTCAAGTTCATTTGTGGAGTTTGTTTGTTTGTTTGTATGACAGAACCTTCCAACATCTCCTTTGGAAGCCAGGTTCAAGTCTGGCCTCTTATGGAGTATATTAAACATACCAATCCCAATTTTACAAGTACAAAGGTGATAGTCAGAAAGGAGTGGATGACACTAAAGTCTGATATTTTTCTTTAAAATTCAGAGTACCTTCTGAAATAGATGAATTACTACAAATTGGAGGAGGGAAGAAAGGAGAAAGAAGAAAAGGACAACTCTTTTTACATTGCATCTCCAAACTGATGAAACAGAAAGCTAAAATATTGCCTACTAGCTATTTAGATGGATACTTTATTTCTCGTATGATATCTAGTTACAAGATAAATATCAGAAGCTCATACTTTCTGTTGTTACATAATAACTGACAATAGACTATGTTCTGTTTCCCTGTACCTTAATAAAACATTATTCAGGCCCTATTTACAGCAGTTATTTTGATGGATTATTTCATTCCTATCTAACAAAATAATTACAAGACACATTTAAAAACAAAATGCATGGTGTGGAGAGACAGAGCAAGCATTAAAACTATATCTGAAATAACAGTGATGCTGTGACTGTCAGACCAGGAATATAAGGCATCTATGACTAATATGCTATATCTCTAATAGAAAAGGTGGATTGTACTGAAGCACAAATGAGAAGCAATGGTAGAAAGTAATGCTTGAGATAAAAAAAATACTAAAACAAAATAAAGACTACATTTTATGGGCTCATTAGTAGACTGTGCACAGATAGCTCAATAGAAACCTTCAAATTTTAACTTAAAGGGAAAAACAACAAACAAACAAATGAAAAAACCAACTACAGATGGTGTAATGTATGTGTAATGGAACCCAAGAAGCCAAAAGAGATTAAGGAATAAAAGATTTTGAGTGAATAGTGACTGACAATTTCCCCCAGTTATTAAATAAACTACATCAAAACACAGCTCCAAGAAATCCAGAGAACACCAAGTAGAATAAATAACACAAAATCTGTCTCAAGATATATAAGTTTTACACCACAGAAAAAGCAGCGATCAACGAAGAAAAGGGCCCTGAAAAGAATAAAGAAAAACTTCCTTATCTCCAGAGAATACTTCTGGGGAATCAGATAAGCGAGAAGGAAGTGGATTGAAATATTCAAAGTAATGAGAGGAAGAACAAAATAGAACAGCCTTGAACTTTGTAGCCTGTAAAACTCTTCTGCAAAGATAAAGACATAGAAGAGACTCCCTGAACAATGACTGAGGGAATTGGTTGCCCATACTGCTACCCTGTAAGACCCTTTAGAAATTCTTTAGAGAAAGACAAGATGATGCAGCTTAGAAACTCTACATAAACCAAGGGTGAGAACCAAATAAGGAAGAATTGAGGGGGAATGAAACTATCATTTTTTTCCTTCCTAGCTAATTTAACAGTTCCTTCAGATATCAACAGTGTACTTCATCATATGCATACATATTTGTTTGTGAATATGGACCTAAAAGAGAATTATTTATTGATTAGGGTGATCCAAAGGAAGGAAATGAAGGGAGAATTCAGGATTCCTTTGTTACTGTGAGCACTCAGCTTCCCTGGTATCCTATGATGTTACTGTAAAGCAGCTTCAGATTAGCTGCAAACTGGACAGTCTAGGAAAAGCGCTAAAGAGCAACAAAAAGTAAATAAAACTGACTTTCTATGAAAGGATAGAAAATTGGAAAGTAGAAAATGATCAGTTAGAATCAGAAAGGAAAAAAGTAAGAGTCAAAAGTAGAAAAGCAACACTAAAACAACCAGAAAGTACTAACAGGTAAGTGCATTTTAAACTAACCCAGTTAGTTATACCAGCAATCATTTTGAAGATTCAAAGGCACCATGTAAAAGACAGAGCTTGTCAGAGTGACTAAGCAAACACGACATGACTGCATGCCACTCTCAGAGGCCCACTCTAAATTTAAAGACATAGCATTGTATGTCCACCTAGAGCTGAAAAATGTATACCCTTCTAACACATCAGGAGAAAGAGGAAGTAGCTATGTGTATCTCATAGCAGAGTTCAGAGTAAAAAGTGATAGGAATAAAGAGAGACATTATAAAATGTTTAAAAGTCAAATTCTCCATGAATTAACAATATTTCACACTTTTCTATCTCATAAAATAATTTCAAAAAACATGGTGTAAAGGCCCATGCAGTTCCAAGGAGAAATAGTTCAATGTACTCTCCCATCCCAATCTATTAGAAGTAAAAGGATTCAGGAAGCAGATATCCACTAAGGACCCAGGATAGCTTCAATAAAATCAACTGACCATAGCTGATGTCAGTTGGTGACTACATCATCCAATCACAGAATACACAGTCTTAATTTAAAAAAAAAAAAGGAAAATTGCAAAATAAATCATATAGTAGGCAAGAAAACAAAAAATACTCACACCCTCAAAATTTTTTGAAGAAAGAAATCATACAATGTCAGCTGTCACACTAAAAATGAATCAAAATAGAAGATACCTAGAAAATCCCAAAATACTTACAGATTAAACAATATGGTTCTTAAAAAAACACACTAGTCAAACAAGGGATCTCAAGAGGAATGAAAAACTATTATAAAAATGAAATCGCAAGTATAGGACAGTGAAAGCAATTCTTAGGCAGAAAATAAATATCATAAAAGAAAATAATATATGATGAATTAGCCACATTTCCATATTAGGAATGAAAATAAGAATAATAACAAACATGCAAAGCACAGAAAGAAAATAACAAATACTAGAGAAGAAATGAAAATAGAAAATTAATAGAGAAATCAATGTAATTGAAAGCTGGGTTTCTTAATATATTTGAAAACATTATGCCTCTCTTTAAACTAACAAAGAAAGGGGGGAAACAGAATATAAGGCCTATGGACACCAAAAAAATAAATATTATGAACAATTTTATGCCAACAATTTTTATAACTTGAATAAAATGGACCAATACACTGAAAGATACAGTATGCCAAAGCTCACAGAAAAAATCTAGAGGCTCTGAATTTCTCTGTGTCTATCAAATAAAAAAAAACAGAGAAAGAACCAGACACTGACAGGTTCATTGTTAAATTTCACCAATGCTTATAGAAGAAATAATGATAATTCTCTAAATATTGCAAAAACTGAAGTAGAGAGAATGCTTCTTATTTTATGTAGCTAGTTTTATGCAAATACCAAAGCAGACATTATAAGAAAACTGTAGACCAATACCTCTCATGAACATAGGTATAAAACCTCAACAATGTATTAGCAAACCAAATCAAAAAGTATTTAAAGAGAATTGCAGCATAAACAAGTGGGATTTATTTCAAGTTTAAAGGATTAGTTCAGCATTCAAAAGTTAATTAAATCCATCCTACTGTTGAGTCAAAGAGGGAAAGTCTCATGATCCGAATATTAGACAGAGAATCGTGACAAAAATCAAATATCAACTCATAATAAAATAAAATGCTCTCAGCAGACTAGGAAGAGGGGTAACTTCTTTATCTGAGGAAAAAATATCTTAAAAGATCTACAGATAACGTCAAACTTAAATGTAAAGAATAAAAGCTTTCCCAATTAAGATCAAGAGCAAGGCGGGTCACCTCTGACTATTTCTAGTACTAAGTCTTCACAATCTAATAACACACACACATACACACACACACAGGACAGTAAAATATATGCAGATTGGGGATGAACATGGCAGAACATGCCCATAATATCAGCACTCAGGAGGCAGAGGGATGGGGATTACATGAGCAATGCAAGTCTGGGCAATATAGGACCTCAAAGGAAAAAAATCTAAAACTAAAAAAGATACAAAAGGAAATGAAAGAAGCGTTCACAGACATCATTGTTTCTATACAAAAAATGCTGGTGAACTAAGAGACAAAACCATAGAGAGACAGGGAAAGGTGGAGAAACAGAGATAAAAAGGAAAGAACAAGGGAGGGTAGGAGAGAGGTGAGAGGGAGGGGACAATTGTCTGGAATAAGCAATCATACCAAGGTTTCAGAACAGAAGGATAATTTACAAAATTCAGTCAGTGTCCTACATACCATCAATTAAGTAGCAAAATTTAAAATTAAGATTACAATACACATTAATACTCAGAAATGAAACACTTAGTTGTAAATCTGTGAAAATATGTACAAGGTCTGTATTAAGAAATCTGAAACAACTCAAGGGGGAGATCCCAAGAACAAATAAACAGATGTTTCTAATAGTCTGTGCCAATAAATAAGATTTTACATTTTAAAATGTATTTGCCTCAGTTCTTGGAGAATTTCATACAATGCAATCTGATAATTTTACACACACCTCATTCCCAACACCTTTCAGCCTCCCCCTTTCCTCTTCATCCAACTTTGTGTCTTTTTTTTTAAATCATCAAGTACTATTTTTGCTCCCCAATAATATTTGCATATGTGTGGCCTTCCCTTAGAATGTAGTCAACTCACTCTTTTCCAGCAGCTATGAATTGCTGATGACAGTTCCATTGCTAGGAATGGAACTTAATGCTCAACTCCCTTTTCCATTCTGGTATTTGGTTTGACTTGTGCTTACACAGGTCTTGTGCATGCTGTCACAACCACTGTATGGCCATATGAGTAACTGCACTTGTGTGTCCAGGAACACGGTTCCACTGGAAACAGGAACACTGTTTCCTTGAGTCATCCACCACCACTGGCTCTTAGATTCTTGCCTCTCCCTCTCACCCAATGACTCCTGAGCTTTGACAGTAAGGGTTGAGGCACAGATGTTCCATTTAGGAATAAATATTCCACAGTCTCTTATTCTCTACACCTAGGCCATTTGTGGATCTCTGTATTAATCTCCATCTACTGCAAATAAAAGCTTCTCTGATGAGGGCTGGGAGATGCATTAATGTATGGGTATAGCAATAAGTCATTGAAAGTTAGTTTAATACCATGTCTATTTAGCAGAATCATATTAGTAAGTTCCCTTATAAGGCCTATGAGCTATCTATCCATATGTTCTTGGTTCAGTAATGGTGCCAGTTATGTTTTTTTTTTTTTTGGTATTGCGAGACAGGGTTTCTCTGTGTAGTTTTGCGCCTTTCCTGGAGCTCACTTGGTAGCCCAGGCTGGCCTCGAACTCACAGAGATCCGCCTGGCTCTGCCTCCCGCGTGCTGGGATTAAAGGCGTGCGCCACCAACGCCCGGCACCAGTTATGTTTTTTATCTAGTGGAATGGGAGTAAAATTCAATCAGAAAGTGGTTGGTTACTCCCATGATGTTTGTGCCACCATTGCACTAAGGGGAAGATTCTGTATTATTACAATATCAGTTCTTCCTAAGTTGATCTGTGGACTCAATCCAATGTCTTTCTTATAAAAAAAATTCAGCTGAGCATGGTGTCACATACCTTTAATCCCAGTACTCAGGAGACTATAGTGGTATTTGTTCGGCCCATGACCTTGAGCTATGGCCCAAAGGAGGCGGTGCTTCCTGCCATTGTATGTGACCACTTATAAGGAAAGGGAGAAGGGTCACATGCCTCTTCTCCTTGCTTCTGCCTGCTAGGTGGATTCGCTCCCAATCAGATGAAAGGACTACTTCTACTGTCTACTCCATTCTGTAATCATGAGTGTATTTCCTCAATTTATATCTTAATAAATTCTGTTATCCATTTAATAGACTCACATGGATTGATCGTAATAGGAGACAGAGGCAAGAGAATCTCTATGAGTATGAGGCCAGCCCAGTCTACAAAATGAGTTTCAGGATAACCAGGGCTGTTACACAGAGAAACCCTGTCAAAAAACAAAACAAACAAATAAATCTCAGCAAATTTCTAGATTTGGCAAAATAGATCCAAAGTTTATATGGATAGGCAAAATAGCATAATTAACATAATATGAGGCACAGTAGTTAAGGCTGTGTGACATTGATGAAAACTGATAGAAATGAATAGAGAGTTCAGAAACAAACACATGGCCTGGTCGTTAACAATGGGGCAAAGACAATGATATAAATAAAATATAGTTATTTCAACAGATATGATAGAATAATTAGACATCTGGATAGAAAAAGTAATTTAGATATAGATATTACAGTTTTTTCAAAAGTACAAGATTATAAAATTCCTAGAAGATAGCATAAGGGAAAATCCTTTGGTTTCATGTTGATATTTTTTATACAACATCAAAGGCAGAGTCTCTGAAAGAGAGAATTGGTTAGCTAAGCTTCATTAAAACTAAAATTTTCTTCTCTGTGAAAGACAGTCTTAGAAGAATAAAAAGACAAGTTATAATGGGAGAAGTTATTAACAAAAGACCCATCAGATGAAGGACTATTATCCTAAATATACACTGAACACTTAAAATTCAATAGTATGAAAGCAATCAACCCATTTTTAATTGCACTGTCAAAATGAAATATTTTTAACTTCAAGTATAAATGAGCTATCTAGCCAAGAAAAGACACAAAGAACCTTCAATGCATATTGCTAAGTGAAGAAGCCAATCTAAAATGCTGCATACTGTGTGATTTCAACTATGTGATATTCTGAGAAGTTCAAAATAATGAAGAAAGAAAAAAATCAGTGGTTTTCAGGGAAGAGGGGAGACAGGGATGAATAAGTATCCTAGAGGATTGTTAAGGCAGTAGAAATATAATGCAGGATACTCTAGTGTCAGTGGAAATATTCTGCAGGATACTCTAACGGTGACTGTGTCATTATAAATGAACCCAAACCTACAGAACATACAAAACTAAGAGTGAACCCTAATAGGAATGTGATGTGTCAATGCAGGGTCAACTGCAGCAAATAAACAACGAGTTTTGGGTACTGGTTTAGAGGAAAACTAGTTGATTCAACAAGAGAAGATATTTGGAAATCTTTCAATATTCTTACTCAATTCTCTGTGAACCCAAACTTTCCTGAAACCTAAAGTATATTAAATAACCACAAAAAAGTGAAACTAACGAAGAATTGCACCACAGCAATGTACAGGGATAGAGTTGGCATAGGAAATTTAATACAGTATGCATGAAAAGAGTGAGCAAATAAATCAATCATCACAATGGATTCCAGATAAAAGAGCATTTAACAAAACTCAACATTCTTTCATGATAATAACACTCAACAACTAACAAGGAAATGATCTCAACAAAGACAGCACATGCAAACTCCATAGTCATGTCACAGCCAAATGTTGACAATGATGAAAGCTGTTCTGCTTACATCAAAGAGACAAAGATGGTACTGTCATGTGTGCTCTGCTCCACATTTAAGCAACTACTCCCTTTACAACAAACCATTACAGTCCAATGTGAGCAAGAAGTCACCCTGTGCGAAAGCCATGTATCCTTCTTCTAGTCCCCTGAGTCTTCATAAAGACACGATGCCCAACAGTGCTCATGCCACACTGGAACCAAGCTTCAAGTGAAATTGAGGAAGGACAAATCAGACTCAGTCCATAGCAGACATCCAGCAGGCATCCCTGAATTTTTATTGATTTGTTTATTTATTTATATTAATTATTTCCAAGCCTGATAACCATTTCCCCTTCCTCCCTCCTCTCCTCCAAGTTCCTCACCCCAACCTCCCCTCTTCACCACCCCGCATCCACTCTTCCTCCTTTCTCTTCCAAAAAGGGCAGGTCTCCCATGAATATCTGCCAGTCATAGCATGTCAAGTTGCATTAAGGCTAGGCACCACCTCTCCTATTGAAGCTAGACGAGGCAGCCTATTAGGAGGAAAGAGTCCCCAAAGCAGGTGACAGAGTCAGAAACAGCCCCTGCCCCCACTGTTAGGAGTCCCATAAGAAGACCAAGATACCCAACTGTAACATATATAGACTGCCTAGATCAGTCCCATGTGAGCTCTCTAGTTGGCAGTTCAGTCTCTGTGGGCCCCTATAAACCCAGGTTCATTGATTCTGTGGGTTTTCTTGGAGTGTCCTTGACTCCTCTGGCTCCCATAATTCTTCCTACACCTTCTTCCATAGGATTCCCCGAGGTCCTCCTAATGTTTGGCTCTGGACCTCTGGATCTGTTTCCATTAATTGCTGTGTGAAGCCTCTCTGATGACAATTGGGCTAGGCAATGATCTATGAGTATAGCGGAATATCATTAGGAATCATTCTATTGGCTTTTTTTTATTTGTCAGTCATGTTTGGTTCTATCCTAGGTTTCTGGGCTATCCAGGCTCTGGGTCCTGGCCCTCCATGCAGTGTCAGGGGTGGGCTCCCTCCATGGTATGAGTCTCAAGCTGGACCAGACCTCAACCCAACCACATCAACTTTGATCTACAATTTGCCTTGCCTACAAGATATTCTGGGGTAAAGGTGGCACAGAAGTTATGGAAATGGCCAACCAATGACTGGTCCAGTCCTGGATTTTTATTCCCACAAAACACACCATGAATAAAAGGAAAAGTGAGCTATTTTGGCCACAAGAGCAGTTCTTTGAACAGTACAGGAAAGGAGTCACTTGTTCTTGATCCCAGGGTATCTTCAAGCCTATTTTCTTTCTTGGAAATACTGGCAGTCTTTACCACCATTAAGTAAAAGTTTACTGAAAGAGTAAAGTATGGTTTCTAGGTCTCCAGGTCCTACTCTACAAACAAAGAAAACTAGAGACTGCCTCCAACTATGCTGGTTCCAGAAACTCCTCTTCTTGTTTGCATAGCCTGCTTCCTTGAATTCTGAAGTAGTTCTTGGAGCTCAATGAGTATCCCCCTGGGTTTACCCTGACTGTTCCTTGCTGAAGTCATCCAGTTTCAGCACAGGACATGCAGTTTCTAAGAGTCTAGAGGATGTGCTGTTGTTGCTCTGAAGATAGGAAGGGAGGCTGTTTCCTAGCCCCTTAGGTGTACTTTCTCTCCTAAGCAATGGGAGGACCAACAGATTATGAAACTGCATGTGGTATGTGGAACTTGTGCTAGGAAACATGTCCAAATTCCGGGGTTTTTTTGTTTTGTTTTGTTTTGTTTTGTTTTTGTAGCTTATACATCAAACATACCTAGAATGTATAAAGAATCTGGACATAACAGGAATCATGTCTAGATAGACAAGTGATAGAAATAGATGACAGATAGGTGGATATGTAGATAGCAAGATGATAGGCATATATATGATAGAGAGAAGGTAGATCAAAAAGATAGATAATATGCACATATATATAGAAGATAGATAGATAGATAGATAGATAGATAGATAGATAGATAGATAGACAGACAGACAAGTGAGGCTTTTGGTAATTGGGCTTTTATTATGCAATAAAATGGGTTTCAAAAAAACTTTAAATCCTTCAGTTGGAAAGGCCACAGGACCAGTTGCTTCAGGTCAGAACAGGGCTCATTTTCCATGGTGTTTTGCTCCGGATGCTTGGAAGATACTCCAGTTACTTGCCAAGAACCTGGCCTGTGTAAGTTGCAAGAAATAGGTTACAGATGAAACCCCTGAGCTGCCTAATTCCCAGCCTCTGGACAGCATTCATCCCTGACCCATCAGAATCCCAGAGAATGTCCGGAAAGGGTGCTAACGATGTAGAGACCTTAGGGACTTGGGAAACATTTAGCTTGGATTTAAATAGGACATAGATGAAAGCAAGAATACAGAAAATATAAGAAAGCAAGAAATGTAGAAAATCAGCACCAGAGTAGAGTTTTTTTTTCATCTGGCAGAAAATCTCTACCTTGGGAGCATCTGTCAGACCAGTTCTTTCTGTTGAGAAATTGTATAGATAGAATCCATCTTTTAATGAGGGTCTGGGCACTGAGGAGCCTGCCCTGTCTCTTCCTGTACACTTCTAGCATGACCTGAAAGCAAAGCATCATGTCTGAATCAAATACAATTCATCTGTTTCAAACTGTCAATCAAAATGTAAGAGGGCTACTAAGAAGTGTACTAGTACAAAAATAATTTACATTATGAGTAATCATACCAAAAGCCTGTTTAACTGATCCATTGGCTTATAAAGTAAATAATTTTTGTTGAATTTCTTTGAGTCAAAAATCAATATCATTTTTTGATAGTATATTTTCTGCTCTGCCAATCCTCTGATCTCAAGGTGTGATCTCCTATGTATGTTTAGTCAAAAAAATATATTGTATTTTTACATGTATTATTTTACTTTATTAAAAATGGAATACTGGGTATATAACAAAATTCATGAACTTGATATGGTTGCCAAAATATGGGTAAGATCATAAACATTATATTTCAGAAAGGAAGTAAGATACCCACTAGCCTCTATCATATCACTTAATTCATAAGAAGTTTAAAAATAAAAAAACAGAAATACATGGATGTGTTGCTGTGGGATGTTCTGTATGGCAAATGTGTTGCTAATAAAACACTGATTGGCCAGTGGCTAGGCAGGAAGTATAGGCGGGACTAACAGAGAGAATAAAAAGAGCAGGAAGGTGGAAGGAGACGCTGCCAGACGCTGCCAGACGCCGCCAGGACAAGCAGCATGTAAAGATGCCGGTAAGCCACAAGCCATGTGGCAAGGTATAGATTTATAGAAATGGATTAAATTAAGATAGAAAAAGTAGATAGCAAGAAGCCTGCCACGACCATACAGTTTGAAAGCAATATAAGTCTCTGTGTTTACTTGGTTGGGTTTGAGCGGCTGTGGGACTGGCGGGTGGCAGAGATTTGTCCTGACTGTGGGCCCGGCAGGAAAACTCTAGCTACAATGTGTTCCTCATCTGTTAAGAAAAATAAGGAAAGATCCACTCTATACATCAGTAAATTGCTTGACCCTTGAGTTTAGAAAAATTGAATTGGTTGGAATGTCCAGGAGACCTAGAATGCACTTACTGAGTTGGCTAGAAAACAGATGAGTAAAGTTCATACAAGTTCATATAAGTTAGGAGAGAAAATGAGGCATAGTGGCACATGCCTCTAATCCCAGTGTTTAGGGAACAGGGACAGGAGGAAGTCCAAGGACATCTTCTCCTACATAGTGAGTTCAAGGCCAGCCTCTGATATGTAAAATCATGTCTCCCCATCAAAAAAATATCTTATGCAATCATATGCAAATGATATTAGTATGGAAGCACAGGAATATTAGGGAAATAAATATAAGTATGAAACTTAACATTGGAAAGGATGCAAATAAGAAATATGTAAAATTAGTATATAAATACTGAGTCAGCATATGCTATAAACAGAAGACAAGGAAAAAAATCCCATAAATACATCATATATGCAATGAAAATAAGAAATTATGCTTGGTAAGACAAAAACTGCAATACATATGAAGCTATAGCTACACTAATTTAAAGATCACAGATTATACCAGAGATAACAGCAAATCCAATGATGGAGTACTTCCTTGACAAACAAATATGAGGAACAAAAATTGAAAATAATGTTAGAAAAAAATACCAAGTAACATTGAAAGCCTCTTTTACTCTTTGAGAAAGTAGAGCATATGTCACTTTGTCATGGGAGGATGGAAGTCCGTTATGGATGGAGTGTCACCAACCACAAAGATACTATAAACACTACAAATGTCCCTTTACCCTGCATACTGTAAAATGTGTTTAAGGAGGTAACAGTAAGAACTATGGATAGAAAACAATTACTCTTTCCTGTAGGTTTCAACATATTCTCCCTGAAATTGTAAATAAAGCAGACAAGAAATTATACATAGCCAGGCAGTGGTGGCTCTCACCTTTAATCCCAGCATTCAGGAGGCAGAGGGAGGCAGATCTTTGTGAGTTCAAGGACAGCCTGGCTCACAGAGTGAGTTCCAGGACAGCCAAGAGAAACCCTGAGGAATAGAAGAAGGGGGAGGGGAAGGAGGAGAATGAGGAGGAGGAGATGAAGAAGAAGAAG
>CABHPH010152899.1:37141-90554 GCA_902168325.1 Peromyscus nudipes
AGAAGAAGAAGAAGAAGAAATTAGGCATATATGAAATTTAAAACATAAGAAGACAAATTACACATATATTCTAGTCTTATACAGTGGAACAACATAAAAGCATCCCTTTTCTTAAGCTGATGTGTATCCACCATGAGGGTCACAAGTTTTCTGAATGACCTGTGATGCTATGGCTTTTCTCCTTAGTATTCCACACGCACCCTACAAAGAACAGTGAAGAGAATGCTGCCTGGAGAGAACAAATGCTGCAGCACAGTAGCAGCAAGATCTATGCTCTGTGCCAAAATAACAAGTGAGCCCTATGCCTGCAACACACTCCTCGTGTCAATAGGCATCAGTCTCTCAAGAAGCCTGGCTGGGATAGTGGATGGAGCTGGAAGCCTGCTGGGATATCCACAGACTGATTTGTGGGTGCATCATTGCTGCCCATTGAAATTGGCAGACCACAGTAATGTAACAGAGGAAGGCTCTGTGCTCTGCACTGTTGGGACTGTAGTGCCCTCCCAGCTGCCTGCTACCTCTGGGGACCCAGCCCAGCCAAGTCCTCACACCACTCCTAATTCCTTAGTCCGAAATTGACACAACAAATACACTGCTTTATGGGGTATTAGCACTCCTGTGAATTACTTTTTAAAATCCAATTATTAGAATTATTCCTGAAATAAATAAATATTTGAAGAACCCAATGATAAAAACTAGTTATTAATTATGATTACTTTAGGAAATGCAAATCACATTATGCTAATATTTTTATTGTTGACAGTGTGGTCCCTTTGATCACAGCAGCTCTCACAGACAATTGAGTAATCATGTGTACTTTAGTTCTGTAATACCAGTGCTATTAGGGAACTAGGGCAGTTTAAATGCCTGTCTTGTCAGAACTTTTGGAATTACAAGGAGCTTGTGAACACTAATTGCTTTTAATCTTTCAATGTACTGTTCTGACACTCTCCTTAGCAGCATCCAGGATTTAGTCAGAGCTCACTGGGTAAGAATAGCAGCACAGCAGTATAGTGAGGAAAATTCTGGGAAGGGAAGCAAGGAAGGAAGATAATGCTAACCCACAGAAAAATGTGGTGCAGGATCTCAACTCAGTTGTCAAATTGTCCTCATCTTCTTGCACTTTCACTCACTCTCTCCTTATGTCTTGTCTGACATTTTGTCTAAAGTTTATTTGCTTTTTGTTGTCCCTTTCACTGTCCAGTCCCCTGTTTCTATTCAGCCTTCTGTCTCAAAGACCATTAAAATGGGCAAACATGTCCCTTAGTGCCCATGACTGAATGAGCCCTCCTATCCTCAGCTGCCAGCCCTTTAGCCCCTCACCTGGCCATGTGGATTTCCTTCTTGGCAAAGCAGGCAAAAGCAGATAGGTATAACATTTACCTAAGTTGTTCTAGTATACTAAAAACTTGAGAGTCACAAATTGAGATTAAAAACCTGACAAATCAAACGAACAGTAGAGAGTTAACTGACTGACCCAGCACCTGTAGGTCCCTGAGAAATCCCCTTTTCTCTCTTCCTGTCCTTCTCTATTAGACTTCCTTAGTCCTCCAACAACTCTATGGCTAATTCCAGTCAGCCAATCGCTGACTCTGTCCTTTGATTCAAGGTGACTTTATTGGCGCAGAGGAGTAGCTGTAAGAAACATTCTCCCACAACATTTCCCCCTTTTTGTCTAAATAAAAAAGAAAGGTTTTAACTCTAACATAGTAAAGCTATACACAATAAGAACAACTATCCACTAAGAAATAGATTCATAATGTCCAGCCCATTAGTATTTGGCAATAGAAATAGAAAATACTCTATTATCTATCCTAACTTGGTGAACCCACAGTTTTATATCTAATTTACTTTCTATCATAACTAAGAAAAACTGTAACTATAACTATCTAATCTTCAACCCCTTCAGAGACCTGAGAAGGATATACTATTACTTAAATAAACAGGAAGTGCACAACAAACAACTTCCAAAACTAAAGAAACAACAGAGACATCTGTCTGCCTTGACATTCACCCTGTTTCTCACCTCTTGAGAATGTGTGCATTGCATTCTTAAAATTACTTCCTGTTCTCTGGGGGCAACAGCATCCTCAGGGAACCCTGAAAAAATTGAGATAAAGATCAAGTTCTGAGAGAGCTAGCTGTTGTCCAGTTCCAGTGTGATGGGAGAGTGTAAGACTTATCTGAAGTCCTGACTGGAGTAGTCTATGAGGCTGGACCATCTTAGCTCATAGGTTTGAAGTTGTACTGAGCAGTTTATAGTCCAAAGGTGATCTTTGGGTGGTGTTTGTCAGCTTAGTGGTGCTACCACAATCCAGGTGGATTCATCAGTGTGGGGCCCCAACATCCCTTTGAAGACTTCAAAGGTCACTGTTAGGAATGGTCGTGGTTCACTGAAGGAAACTTAAAAGTTATATATGCCATATGTAGCAGATGTCAGAGAAATTAAAGGACCACAATGTATTAAATGCATTTGTGGTACACAAACTTAGTTCCTAGTTACCTGCTTCAGACTCAAGCCTGAAAACACATACAGGAAGCTAGATGAAGCCTATTTCTAGAATCAGTACTCTAGATAATCATTAATATCATAACAGAAGGTTTAAATATATATTAATCTTATACATTTTGAGATAATATTTATACTTAAGAAAAGTTTTAAAGAGTCAAAATAAAACCAAAGGATTATGAGATTAGTAGCAATAGAATAGTCCCTTAATTTTGGTTTTTCTTCTGTCTCACATCAGATGGCTCTCCTGACACAAGACAAAGATTTTGGGTTTTCCTTTAACAAGCCTGTTTGGGTTTAGAGAAGGAGAGAGCCATGCTCCAACTCTAAAGCCAGTTTTAATTTTTAATTGAATTAGGACTACAAAAAGACCATTTGCCTTATATGTCTGTAGAAAACAATAGAGACAAACATTTGCAGTGATTCATGAGATATTATCCTATTGGAAGTGTGCTATACTATTAGGTCAATTGTAGGTAAAATTTCCTATGCCACACCTAGTCCCGCAGCCACTCGGTCCCAAGTAAACACACAGAGGCTTATATTAATTGCAAACTGTATGGCCTATGGCTCAGGCTTCTTGCTAGCTAGCTCTTTCATCATAAATTAACCCATTTCTATTCATCTATATGTTGCCACATGGCCATAGTATTACCTGTTCTCTCACATCTTGCTTCTCCTGGTGGTGGCTCAGAGTGTGTGCCTCACTCTACCCTTCTTCATCTCCGTCTTCAGTTTGAATGTACCACCTAACCTTATTCTGCCTCACCATTGGTCAAACAACTTTATTAACCAATGAAAGCAAAAACATATTCACAGCATACAGAAAGACATCCCACAGCATTCAATTTGTTCATTTTCTTGAGGCATTTTCTTGGATGATTCACCCTTTTTCTTCAGATGTTTCATTTGTCCAGTGGTCTTTAGATTCCTTAGTTGGATGCTTTTATTCTCCTGGAAAGACAAAAACAAAACCCTGCCCTAACCTTAACTTTGGGGGGTTTTCCCCTTTTGGCAGGTTGAATGGCCACATGCTGCTTGATGAACTATTGCCTATCCTAATCAATCTTCCTATTTGAATCTAATCTTTATTATTTTGATAGTATCCATAGGCTTTTTCTCCTATGGAAACAGAAGCAAAACCTCTTCCCCAAAGTAACACATATCCTGCTTTCCATTCTGAGGTCAACACATCATTTTTGAAGTATACAAGATATTTCAATTCATCATTTTTTCCATTATCCAATGTCTCTCTGCAGTTGTTCCTTTTTCATTAGCATTTAAAAATTAAAATTAATAAAGCATTATGTGATCGATCTCTGGGAGTCCTTATTACCCTTTTCTGTTTACTAAGGATGCATTTAAAAGTTTGATTAGATCTTTCTATAATTGCTTGCCTGGTAGGATTGTGTGGTATACAAGTAATGTGCTTTATATCATAACATGCAAAAAAACTTTCATTTAACTAAAGACATATGCTGGAACTTTGTCAGTCCTAATTTGTACAGGTAACTCCATGATGCAATAACTTCTAATAAATATGTAATTATAGAATTTGCCTTTTCATAACTCAAAGAAATTGCCCATTGAAATGCTGAAAAAGTATCTATGGTATTGTGAACATACTTTAATTTTTCCAAACTCCACAAAATGAAACACATCCATCTGCCAAGTTTCATATTTTTGAGTACCTTTCACATTATTTCTTGTAGGTAGTGGGTTAGGTTGTATAAAAAACAAATAGAACATTTCCTTATAATTTCCTTGGTTTGTTGCCAAGTGGTAGAAAATTCTTTTTTCAAACCTTTGCTATTAACATGGTGTTACTTATGAAATCCTGAGGCTTCTAGCACATTTTCTACCAATAGCTAATCAATTTCATCATTATCTTATGCTAGAGAGCCTGATAGGCCTGTATGGAAGGGTATGTGTTATACTTAAGGGATGATTTCTATCTCTAGTTATTTCTTGTAATTGAATGAATAACAAAGTTAATTCTGAATCATCTAGAATAAGTTCAGTGGTTTCAATATGTAAAACAACTATTTCTGCATATTGAGTCAGTAACTATATTAAGAGGTTCTAGAAAAATCTAATAATACCATGAGAATAGCATATAATTCTGATTTTTAAATTGAATTGTAAGTGCTTTGAGCCACTTTAATTATTATTCCTGACTTATAACTGGCCTTACCTGATTTATTTGTATCAGTATATAATGTAGTGGCTCCAGAAATTGATGTTATCCATACAATGTAGGGGAGCATCCAATTAGTTCTCTTTATAAATTGAAGTCTCTTGCTTTTGGGATATTTGTTGCTAATCACTCCCAAAAAATTACTGCAAGCTCTTTGCTCTTGTTCATTCTCTGCCCATAATGATATAATTTTAGCATTAGTATAAGGTTCCACAATTTCTGCTGGGTCTATTCCTGTTAATTAACAAAGTCTCAATTTTCCTTTCAGAATCAATTCAGAAACCTATTCTACATAGGTCTTTAATTTTTTTAACTCTGTTTGTGTGGTAAAATATCCATTCTAAAATATTATCTTCTCTCTACATAAGAATTTCTGTGGGAGAATGCATGAAAGGTAGGATGACCAGGATACAATCAAGCACTAGATCTAAGTGATCCACATCTGCATCCAGTAATTTCTCTTCTACCAAAGCCAATTCCATCTCAGCCTCAGCTGATAATTTCCTTGAACTATTTAAGTCCTTATCATCTTGTAAGGTTTGAAATAAATTACTTAACTTTTGAGTTGTTAATTCAATTGTGGGCTGTAGCCAGTTAATATCCCCCATTAGTTTTTTAAAATTGTTAACAGGTTATAATTGATCTCTCCTGATTTGTACTTTCTCTGGTTGAAATTTTTGTGAACATATCTTATATCCTAGGATTAATAGAATCTCATCTTTGTATTTTTTTTTCTGGAGCAATTTATATTCCCCAGCAGGGCAAATTTTTCTTTAACTCTTCAAAATTTTTTCCTGAGGTATCCAAGTATGAATTAGCTAGTAAGATATTGTCCATATAATGATAAATTATAGATTAGGGAAACTATTTATGAATTATTTCCAATAGCTGTTTTACAAAATATTGACAGAAGGTGGGGCTGTTTAACATTTGTGGAAGAACTTTCCACTGATACCTTTTAACAGGCTGAGAATTGTTATAAGTAGGCACTATGATGGCAAATTTTTCTTTATCTTGTCTTGCAAAGGTATAGTAAAAAAAAGTCTTTTAAATCAATCAATAATAGACCATCCTTTGGGTAATAAAGAAGGCAAGGGAATTCCAGACTGTGAAGAGCCCATTGGCTGAATCACCTTATTTATAGTTCATAAATTTGTTAATCTTCTCCATTTCCAGGTTTCTTTTTAATGACAAATATAGGAGAATTCTAAGAACTGGTCAATTCTTCAATATGTTGAGCATTTAGCTGTTCCTATACCAGCTGTTTAAGTGCCTGTAATTTTTCTGATGTCAAAGGCCATTGCTCTAACCATACACCCTTGAAAGACCACCAGCTACTATGCCCTGTTTACATACAACCTGAACTGTCTGGGATTGTTCTTGGTAATACCTTCTAATGTTTCTCTCAGAAGTGTTTTGTGCTTGTTTCTGAGATTGGAGGGATGTTAATCTGTGTCTTCCATTGCTGAAACAAATCACGTCCATAAATTCATTGTTATGTTGGCTGCATAAGGTTTTAATTTTCCTATCTGTCCTTCTGGCCCTACACTTTTGGCCCACCTTGCACTTTGTTTTGCCTGAGATAAAATTTCAATCCCAAGGAGCTGAACATTTACCTCCTGAAGAGGCCAATCCAGGTGCCAAGATATTGATGAAATTATTGTTACATCTGCACCTCTGTCTATCTAACCCACAATTTTAATGATTTTATATATATAATATATTATATATATATTATATATATATATATTAGCTTTGGTCCTTAATCATTTCTAGCAGTTTGTTAAAATACTTCTTTTCTTGTCTCTCTTAAATTTTTTGTTGTATCTATTGAAGTTATTCTGTCTTTGGTCACATCCAAAGCAGTGTTGTTTCTAATAACAGATATTAAGTCTTTTAATTGCTTTTTGGATGAGTTTCTCTGATGCTGACAGGGAATGATTAAGCCAAATTTGATATTGGAGCATGCAGGAGGCCCCTCAGGGTGTTTCCTGATGGCAAAGGGTTACCTTGCCTATCCCTTGTTGATTTGCACTTGTTAGTTCAATGCCAGCCTTTGCCATACCTCCATATTCCAGAAGGCTAGGGCCTTCTGTTTCGATTGTCTCTAGAGGAAACATTGTTTCTAAGAAGATCTTGCCTACAATCCCTTTTCAAATGATCTTGTTTACCACAAATAAGACATCTGACATTTTGATTTTCCTTAAAATTTCTAGAAAATACTTCTATCAAAGCAGCATCATAAGCATGAGATCCAATATCAGCTGTATTCCAGAGCCATTCTTCTATGGGTGCTGATCTTGCCTTTAAAAGCCTAATCACCCTTTTGCATTCTGAATTAACATTTTCAAAAGCCAAAGATTCAATTAATATTTGTCTAACTTCTGGATATGATATCATTCTATTTATATCTGAAGTCACTCTTTGTAAAAAATTGTATACAAAGCTTCTTTTGGGCCTTGTATAATTTTAGTAAATAACTCAGTCCTCTTTCCTGATTCTTCAACCCTGTCCCAAGCACTCAAAGATGCTATATGACATAGCAACAAGGTGTGATCATTAAAACTGAACTGTCTTTGCAAATCAAAATACTGATCTTTACTGAGAAGCTGATCATGGGAAATTTCCATACCTCTAGCCCTTTCTTGTTGTTCTAGGACACTGGCTTCTTCTTTCTACCATGTTTTCTATTATAATTGAAGGCCAGCTTCTAATATTGCTATAGCTAAATCTTTCTAGCCTTGTGGGCTTATTCTATTCCCATAAATTTAACATCTGCTACACATAGGGTGAATGCATACCATATGAAATGACTGCTTCTTTAAATCTTCTCAAATCTAAAACTTCTACAGGATTCCAGTAAACTTCTGCATAGTCTTGGGAACGTCTATCATCTGGTTGTCATTCTTCTATGGTAACTGGATAAACTAAAGTTGGTTTTCTAACAAACTTGACTGTTCTTCTTCAACTTCATAATGCAATGGTGTAATAGGTTCTGCTCCAAATTCCTCTGCCTGTGTCTGAATACTTTTCTTATTTTCATTAGTAGGTCTTTCTAAAGCTTGTATCTTATCAGTAGTAAGTCTTGCTAAGGCTTGTATCTTATCAGTCAGATTTTTATTATTTTCACTAGTAAGCCTTTCTAAGGTTTGTATCTTATCAGTAAAATTTTCATATTTGGCAAAGTTATCAAAACATTTTAAGGATAAAATATGAATTACCAAACTGATAGCAATTAAAATCTGTATTACATCAATCCCATCTAAGTGATTTACCCTCTCATTTTTTTCACTTGCACTAAACAGGGTCCTAACTCGCTGCATTGGGACATTTACAATTCTTAACATGGAAAGGATTACACACACACACACACACACACACACACACACACATGCACACGCACACACACACGTGCATGTTTTTTTTAAACCTAATTTCCTGTTTAAGAATTCTGAAGTGTCTTACAATATCTGATGATGCTGACAGCATAGACAGAGCTGTGCAGAGGTAATCAGCTACAGTGACGATGTTCAACTGTGCCTTCATGGAAGGCTGGTGTAGTTGGTGCCCCAATCTGTGCTAACAGTATGCTTGGGCTGGGGGTCACTGGCTGCTCATGTGCTGTGTAGGGAGTGGGGTGAGCTGACCGAAGAGCTAAAGTAGGAAACTGGTTATAACTAACATAGGGAAAAATCTATGTGGCTGGGATGCAGCATGGGATAGGACCATGCCACAGGACACTTCATGGGAGAAGACCAAGCCAGGCTGCCTACTGGGAGAAGCAGTAGTGACAGGTGGCTGCCCAGGGAGAATACTCTGCTGGCTGTTGCTGAGCAACAAAGCTGGCAGTACACTGCTAGCTGAAGACACCCCCACTCCTGCAGCAGCATGGTGGAGGGAGCACAGAAGTGTGCTAGTGCACAGAGTGGGCCAACAGAGCCAGGTGGCTGGCTGGTGGAGGGGAGGGAGCAGGGGTGTGGAGGGGGGTGCATGGGAGTATGGCTGTGGCAGCTTTGCTACCTAGTTGTGATTTAAGGCTACATATTGGATGCCAGATATAATGTTTAGCTAAATTATTCTAGCCAGAAATTGAGATTAAAAACCTGATAAATCAAAGCAGAAGTGGAGAGTCAACTGGCTGACCCTCTCTCCATGTTTTCTCGACAAATCAGCACCTGAGGGTCCCCCAGAAATCCCCTCTTCTTTCTTCCTGTCCTTCTCTACTAGACTTCCTCAGTCCTCTAGCAATTCTATAGCTAATCCTTGTCAGTGAATTGGTGACTCCATCCATTGGTTCAAGGTGGCTTTACTGGCACAGTGGAGTGTCAGTATGAACCATTCACTGCAACATTTCCCCCTTTTGGTCTAAATAAAAAGGAAAGACTTTAATTCTAACATAGTAAAACTTCATATAATAAGACTGAGTACATCACCATACATTGTTAGTGGACTTCAACTATCCGAGCCAATGGCCCAGTGGCCTGCCTGGCTATGTCTGTCTTTTTCTTTTCATTGCTCAAATTGCACATTTTAGAGAGTGTGTTTTCCACATGAATTATTGCTCCTAAGATGTGGTTAATGAGTGTGTACATAAATTTGTAAAGTATCAAGCAGAGCCAAAAAGCATACAACAAAAATAGTCAAATTCCACCCAATCAATAAGATGCACAGTTTCTCCTGAGACACTTACATCTACCAGCTTTATTTCCTTGATGTTTCCTTGTGCTTTGTTTTGAGAAATAAGGCATGCAAATATAAGTATTTTGCCATGTAAATTTTAAGATAGCATTTTATTATGCAAAAGTAAATTTGTTATGCAAATATGAGTATGCTTTTCCTCCTCAAGTGTGAAAAAACAGTCTGTCTTCTACAGTTTTTAGACTTTAAATTACATAGTATCAAAACTGAAACCTTAGTTCTTTTTCTAACAAATGCATAATATTTCTCTGTGAAGCAACCTTTCATTGTTCAAAAGGTCCTCTATTGACCACAATTTGCTTAAACCCAGGCTCACTGTTAAAAAATTTTGTTGTACATTGTCTTTATACAAAAATGACCATGTTTACTTATAAATTCCCAGATGATAAGTGGCTAGAACAGAATGGAAATTTAAATGGTTCATTTTAAATTTAAGAAGATATCATCTAACTGGCCTTTTTGAAGTTGTATAAAACTAGTAAGCTAGCTAACAACCCCCAAGAAGCAGTCCCAGTTCTACCATAAGCTCATTCAAAGAAACCCCACACCAGGAAGAAGCATGCAGACAGGGATCAACATAAGTTGAGTCTCTTCCCAAGCATAGTGGGAAGAATATGTTGACTCTCAACAGCTTTAGAGCCCTCCAGACATAGTCCACTGTTTGACCTTCCATCTTCCTTATGGCTGGTGTCACCGCCTACTTTCCTCTATCCCTTTCCCTCACACCCAGAGGGTTCCCAGGGCTTTACTTTCCACCCATATCATATCATTTCCTGTGAACATCACAGACTTTCTGGTGGCTATTTGAAGAAATGACAGCTGAAAACATTCACACTTGATAAACAACATACATACATTAACTTGAATAACTGAGAAGCTCACAGATTCATTTCCAGACATGTAATTTGGGGCCTGATGTAACCATAGGTTTATGGAAAGCTAAGGCAGAAGGATTGCAAACACAAAGACAAAAGAGTAAGTTCAAGGCCAACCTGGAAAACTAGTGAGATATTGTCTCAAAAGAAGCAAAAGGGGGCTGAAGAGGATGTAGATCGATGGTCTAGCAAATAGCTCTAGTTTCAATTCTTAGGACTATATAGAAACAGAGAGGTTGGGTTGGGGAGGCATGTCTGGCAAACTTTGAAAAATGAGGTCAAAAGAAAAATCTTGAAAAAAAATCAGAGAGAAATGACACAATACCAATGAAGGAAAAACAATTTGAATGACAGCAGATTTCTCATTAAAAATCATGAAGGCCAGAAAGAAGAGAAGTGACCTCTTTTAAAGTGCTGAAATCAAAGAATTGTCAACTCAGTATTTCATAGTGGCAAACTATCTTTCAAGATGAAGAAGAAACAAAGATGTTCCCAGATGAGAATATGTCATTACAGAGGCATGACTGAAGGAAGTTCTTCAAACTAAAACAAAATGATGAAAGGCAGAATCTTAGAGCATAAGGAAGGAAAAGAATGATTTTTTTAAATGTGGGTAGATACAATAGTTTTTCTATACTCTGTGTGTTCTTAAATTGTTTCATAGCTGAAGTATAAAATTTTAAGAATAAATAGGAAATAATATTTTAAAAAATAAAATTGTCCTATAATTGGGGAGTATAATGTTCAGGAGACTTTCTTTACTGGAACTGGCAAACAATAACAGCAAACTATAACATTGTGTAAATGTAATGCAATACTAGAGCAAATACTTAAGAAAATAAAAAAGCCAAAAAGAGTTGCATTGAAAGTCACCCTAAATAATTTTAAAAATAGAATTCTAGAAGTGTTCAAATAATTGCCAAGGAAGCAGGACCAAAAAAGAGAAACAAACAACAAAACAAAATTTAAAAAAAAAAACAAGAACTAAGATACCAGTTTTAAACTCAACATGTGAATAATCTCACTAAATCTCACTAAATGTAGGTTGTTTAAACATACCAATTAAAAGGAAGAGAGTGGAAGAGTAGAATAACAATTTGTATTCAAATAATGCTGGCTAAAAAGACACTCATATCAGATACAGAAGGAAATTAAAAACAAAAAGATGGAAAGTGACATCATTCAAACAGCAATCAAAGGACAAAGAAGTCACTATATTTATGTCAGATAAACTGATGTCAGAGCAAAGAACACAGAGTGCTTTTATGCATTTAGTCTACATAGATAAGGATAGATTTTTTTTCAAAAGCAGTTTGATACTATAGCAAAGTAACAGTAGTAAGTCTTATGATCTCTGAAGATACAGTTTTTTTTGGTCAGGTTTATGGTACTAGACATGAGTTTTCTCGTTAAAAAGTGAATCTCAAGTTCAAGTAGAAAGCTTGCAGTGTTACAGCTGATTAAGACTGTGGATTTTCTGCCCTAGCAGCCTGCAAAGCACTTTCTGGAACTACAAAAACAAGCTAGCAGTAAAAATTCTCCCAGGTCAGTATCAGCTTTATTTCTTCATATTCTGTAATCAAAGCATTTGGTGTCTTCAACATAAAGTCTTATCTTCAAGATTTAGTCAATAACCAAGAATAATGGTATAGTCTCTATTATTCTGGAAGTCTCTGGGTTCCCACTAACAACTAGACAAAGGTTAGGTGGGGGATTTAATAAAAGATCTTCTCCATAGGCTCACATATATGAATAGTTGGTTCAGAGTTGGTGGCGCTGTTTGGGAAGTTTATGGAACCCATAGAAAGTGGAGCCATAGTGGAGGAATTACATAACTGGAAGCAGGCTTTGAGAATTTATATCTTTGCTCCACTCTCAATTTATTCTCTCAGCTTCCTATGTGATTATCTTTGATGCCTTTGACACCATTATAGACTCCCCTTACTGTCATCATAAGACAAAATAAATTCTTTCTCCTGTAAGTTGCTTTTGATCAGGATATTATATCACTACAACAGGAGAGTATCTGATGTCAAAGTTGGTACCAGGAGTGGGGTTGTTGCTGCAAAAAACCTGAACCGATTGTTTGTGAAGAATGTGAACACTTTAAAAGTTTGTACTAGAAAACTGGTTGGATGGTATAAGCAGAGCTTATTAGATGTGTCTAATAGAAACCAGGAAGACTGTAGTGCTGAAAATAATGTGATTTGAAGAAGCCAGATTCAAAAGGTTTCAGAGGGTAGTAGACACTGCAATAACAACAGGACTTGAGGCCATCTGTGTGATATTTGGGCAAAGAATCTTGCTATTTTCTGCCGATGTCCTAAGACAAAATTAAAAAATAATAGATTAATTTCTTTGGTAGAGAAAATTTCAAACAGCATGAGTCTGTGGAATGCACTGGAACAATGGGAAGGAACAATGGGGAAACTAAGCCTTCAATTTGAAAAAGAGCTTAAATGGTCTCTTCCTCCCAGAAAATATTTGCTTTGACCCACAAAAGTGGCTAAAAATGTATTTCATCCAATCAAGGGTCCATTTCAAGTTGCCAAGCCATATTTGGCAGTGTTATCCACATGGTACTGGCCTTAGAGATATGAACAATGCAAGAATGAGGAGGTCATTGATTGTTCCTCTATGGTTTCATTGCAGAGAGATGCCAAGGCCAGGTAACATGTGATGGGTCTGGAATCAATATGAATAGAGACTGAGATGCCTTTGCATGAGGTTATGATATGGATAAAAACTAAGATAACCTTGCATGAGGTTATGAAGGTGAAGCCTGGATTACAGTGGAGACCCAAAGATATTAGAACTGCCAGATCTGTGAGACATCTGCCAAAGGGAACACCATACACAAAGTGGAACCAGCTCAAGAGAGAGTTGTATATGTTTCAGACAGAAAAGATGGAAGAGTGGAGTCATCTAAGCTCTTTGAACTCTAAACACTACTTACTGAACTTGGAGCTATGAGATATGATGCTTTCCTGGCTGGTTTTGGTTTTGATACCGTCATTTCTCACTATACCTCATTTATCCCTTTTGTAATGGGAATGCATATTTTGTGCGATTATATGTTGGAAGTATGTAATTGGTTTTGTTTGGCTTTGGTTTTCATAGAGTCACAGTTAAGAGATTATTTTGAGTATCAGAAGAGATTTTGAACTTTTGACCAGTGTTGATACTTTTAAAAAGTGTGGGGACTTTTAAAGTTTGACTAAATGCATTTTGATATAAAATGAGTTGGTCATGAGCCTAGGGGATCAGCAAGTAGAATGTGGTGGTTTATTGAAAACTGCCTTCCATATGTTCATGTGTTTGAATATTTCATTTTCTAGAAGGTGTAACTATTTTGAGAGGTTATGAAACTTTTACAACATAGAGTCTTGCTGGGGGAAATATGTCACTGAGGCAAAGTTTATAAGCTCACCCCATTTCCAGTTCTCTCTCTGGGATTCCTGTGTGGTGAAATATGATCAGCCAACTTCCTGATACAGCTTCCTTCTGCCATGTTTTCCTTACCATTATGGACTCCTCTCCTCCACAACCTCAAGCCCAAATAAACTCTTCCTTCTATAAGTTGCTTTTGGTCATGATAGTCTATCACAGTAACAGAAAAGTAGGTGATACGGGGTCTCTATCTCATCAGAGAAGCTTCTTTATTCAGAGGATGGCAGTGAAAAAAAAACAGAGGTTCACAACTAGTCCAAGTCCAAAGAGTAAGTGATCATGGAGTGCTAAGCCCTAAATGGGACATCAATAACAGAGAGAGAGAGAGAGAGAGAGAGAGAGAGAGAGAGAGAGAGAGAGAGCGCAAAGAGGGAAGATGTCAACAGTACTACCATTCATTAAACAATTTCACCTTAGGCAGTCACAATGTGCTTCTTCCCACAAAGCAGAAGACAGTCTTTTCAAGCATTCACAGAACATTCTGAAAATTAGATGATACATTCCATGTTCTAACAGAAAAGAAACAAGTTGGATACTCACAGGAATGTAGCAGGAGAGTCTCCAAACAGTAGAAACCGAGCTAGACATTTCTAAATCATTTAGAGTGGCTCCTAAAGCTAGAAGAACGAACTTTAAAAGCTTATACCACAAAGAAACTACAAATCTTTGAAGATACAAGTATATTTAGAGTGATTTAAATATGGATTTAAAAATTCACACTGTATGTACATATATATATATATATAAACATCATGTTCTGCTCCACCAATATGTGTGTTTTTATGCTTTCATATACTAGATAAAAATTATTTTAAAAAGGAAAATGATTTTACATCATCTGAAAAGAAAGGAAAAGTAAAATGAACTGAATGAAACTGAGAATTCAGTGTGTGTAGATTGTGGGACAGTGGCAGTGCCAACAGGTCCACCCAGCACTAAAGCCTTATTAGAAAAGAGAAAGTGAAGCCCATTAGCTAAGCACCTGCCTCAAGAACACAGAAAGGGATGAACAGAAATCTGAGGTGACAAGACTAGTGGAGATAAAAAAGTCAGAAGAAATTCTAGTGAAATGAAAATGAGAAAAAAAATAATGAAGATGGATGGAGGCCTCAATGAAGAAATAGACAGGCAAGCCGCTGGAAAGAGGAGTCGATGAGAAGAAAGAAGACTGGGGTGCCAGTGTCACAGTGAAGGAGATACTTCCACAGCAGACCTTCCACAATTCACAGGGAGAAGGAAGGAAGAACAGGAACAGCTCCACAGTCAAGATTAGACAACTAAGATGAATGGAACAGTACCTCAAGCCACAGAATTACCACAGGCAGCTCAGAACTAAACAGGATAAAAGCCCTATAGCTATCAGGAAAAAGGAAGAACTCTTAGTTCATTTTACAAATTAGCTCAATGTCCAAACCAGGCGAAGTTAAAAACAAAAAGGAGCTGGGCGTGGCAACACACCTATAATCCCAGCACTCAGGATGCTGAGGCAGGAAGATTGAATGTGATTAAGCCTGGAACTGTACACTAATTTCTACAAGCATGAGCTATGAGACACCACTTCAAAAAAAAGGGGGGATGGGGTGTTGGTGTGTGATGCAGACCAGAACCCTTTATAAGTTTTATGAAGATAAATAGGAAACATTTTAATGAAAGATCCGTGAATATATAAAAATGATTAAACATCATGAGTAATTAAAGCAGATTTCAAAGATGTAAGAGTTTAATATTCAAGACTCCACTTACATAATGTCTCACATCAACAGATTAAAGGAGAAAGCTTACATGATTACATCATTCATCGCAGAAAAAAAATTGCCAAAACTGAACTCTCATTCATGATGAAAACTCCAATAAAAATATTGATAATACAACAGAGCACTCTGCACTTAATGGACGTTCATGTGCACTAGCTATGAATAACAGGATGGAGCAGGGTGTGTCAAGAAGAGTAATCAGGGAAAAGAGGGAGAGAACATGTTAATATCGGATATTAAAGTCTTAGAGCAAAGGTACTAAAAGCAAAATTCAATGAATAGGAAAAATACGAAAGGACTAATATGTAAACCAAAAGACTTTATCTAATCAAAGGCAGTAGGTGGAGGCACAAAATAAATAATCTATTCACTACCTCTGGGAAAACAAATAAATCATATGTGTTATGAAAATAGGGAAATAATTGTTAGAGGAAGACATTAAAAATCAAAGGAGATTCCGTTTCTCAGCTCTGCACAAAAATGGATCCACACAAATGGAAAATATGATTAGGTAAGTGATCTCCCAGGAAAAATATCATTTTCTAAATTGAGTTCAGTCATGGCATGAAATCTAAAGAGATCACCCTCCACAAATGAAATTAGAGAACATCAGCCACCCTATTTCTTACACTGCCCTGAGCCCTCACAACACCTCAGCCGTGGTGTTAAGAATGCTTAATATCAAGACTTCCAGGGCAATATTCAGCTACATTCTATAAATCATTCTGGCTCACAGACAAGGAGGAGATTATTCCACATCATTTTTAACATAGGAGATATTATTCTACATAATCCTGGAAAACAAAAAACATCACTTTTGCATGCAGATATAAAAATTCTGAACCTGACAGTAGCAAACAAATGCAACATTCTAAAATGTTGCTCTTACTCCTCCCCTAACTTTAAGGACAATTATAGCAAAATTTACTCTAAGCTGTATAGACAAATCAGTATGCTATAACACATGCAGAGGAACACTTGGGACCATCTGACAGCAGAGCTCCTGCATTGCCCCTTACTCAATCACCCCATTTCTAGGACTCTACTCTGAAGATCCACCTTCACCAACCTAAAACATCTGGGCATGCGTATTCATTCTGGCATTATAAACAATGCCAAAATATTGGAAGTAAGACAAATCATTTCCTACAGGACTACTGTAGTGTAGTCCACAATGGATCATATGATGTAGATGACTCCAGCATTCAACATATAGAATAAAGAATAATCTTCAGAATTTGCTCTAAAGAGAATTAGGGAGGGAGGGAGGAAAGGAAAAGAGGAAGGGAGAGATCTGTGTAAACAGAATGTCTTGTTATACATAAACTAAAAAGGTAGATACAAACATATGTTTTTACACATACATACATGATTTTGTTTAGTTTTATCTCAGAAAGAAAGAAATATTGAAAGAAAATAATATCAGTGTTGGAAAGGTGGCTGGTCAGTTAAGAGCACTTTTTGTAATAGTTCAGTTCCCAACACCCATGTCAGGCCAGCTCCAGGGGATCCGACACCCTCTTCTGGTCTCTGTGGACATCCACACATACACATGCATAAACATACAAACATATACACACAAAAGTCCACATACACATAAATAAAAATAAAATAAATCTTTAAAAGAATAACAATGTTGGTTCACATTCTCTAAGCAGAGCATGGTGGTACATGCCTGTAGTCCCAGCATTGGAGAAACTGAGGCAGGAAGACAGCAAGCTGGATGACAATCTGGGCTACATATTGAGTTCCAGGCAAACCTACATTTTATAACAAGAATCTCTCTCAGCATCCTTCTCCCCCACTAAAAAACGTATCTCTTTCCAGGCAAAGGCATCTGCAAGGATGATAGAAAGTAGACCTCTTAGGTTGTACACTTATGTGGACCAGCATGTAAATATATCACATATTTTTAAATAAATGAAAAAGTATATCTGCAAAACCAGAAATTAATAAGCCTGGGTATATGGATGTACCTCAGGAAGATGGCAGATCCAGTTCTAGATAATGCAATCAGGTAGTGTGTGTGTGTGTGTGTGTGTGTGTGTGTGTGTGTGTGTGTGTGTGACTCTTAGTTTCCCACTGTGTTTAACAGGTATGTTTACACTCTGTTGTCATCATGAAATAACAATAGCATTATATATAAAAGACATATCCATACCTGATTGGAGATATTTTATTGCTGAAATGTTAGCAGTCACATAAGCTATCAATTTCTAAAAGGAAATACCATGCCTGAGAAGCACTATAAACTAAAAGGCTGTAAAACAATGGATGCCTTGTATCAAATTAGAAACAGTAGAAGAGCAAGCAAATATTTATTTTGGGTGAATTTGAACTGAGGCTCTCTGGATTCTTGGGGGAAACGTTCTAATGACAAGCAAAACTGCAAAGAAAGATTGTTTTTAATCACTGCTTCATTGGTAGCAATCGGATCAACTACATGTTAAAGGTTTGTTTTTGTTTGTTTGTTTGTTTTTCCTATATATGGGGGCAAATCAATTAATAAAATAATGTTTTGTTGAGCAAGAAAAAATGCATTAGTTCACAATTTTAGAGAAAAGCTTAGGAAATAAAGCTTTTCTTACTAAAATGAAAACAAAACACCAACAAAAGAAATGACAAAATTAGAAAAGTGCATGTCCACAGCCTTGGTCCTGTGATTGACTGGGTCCAGAATCACAAATGGATGCTAAAACTATTAGGTTATAGGTCATAAGGAAGACCCACAGGTAGTATGTTAAATTAGTCTTGGCAAAAAAATAGAAATCCCTGAAATGTGGGAACTTCAAATGTGGAATTGGCTCCATTAAATTAGACTGTGGGCCTATTTGTGGAGCACTTTCTGATTGCTAATTGAGGTAGGAGAGTCTAGCCCACTCTGGGTGGTATTGTCCCTGGGCAGGCAGGCCTGGGATGTATGAGAAATGTAGACCAATTACAAGCCTGGAAGAAAGCCAGTAAGCAGTATTTCTCCATGGTCTCGCTTGCGTTCCTGCCTTGGCTTCCCTTGATGGTGGACTATCACTTGCAAGTGTAAGATGAAATAAAACCTTTCTTTTCCAAGTTGCTTTCAGTTGTGATATTTATCATAGCATCAGAAAGAAACCAAGACAGACAGTTTATTCATTTCAGGGTGAATTTTTTTTGCAACACAGAAATATGGCCATTGCCCAGGGAACCAAGTGACAACAGGTGAACAAATGTCAGCCATTACAGAATTCATACTTTAAAAGATAGTGTTACCCATGTGTAGATGGAAGTTTTCCTGTGTCCCACAGCCATTTGGTCCCAAATAAACACACTAAGGGTTATATTAATTACAAGCTGTTTGGGCTATGGCCCAAGCTTATTACTAACTAGCTCATTCATCTTAAATTAACCCATTTCTATTAATCTATGTATCACCACATGTCTCATGGCTTTACTTGAGTTCCATTACATCTTGCTTCTTAGGGCAGCTTGCAGCATCTCCTCTGACCCTGCCTTTCTTCTTCCTGTATCTCTCTTGGATTTCCCACTTGGCTGTCTCCTGTCTTGCTATGGGTCAAAGCAGCTTCTTTATTAACCAATGGTAGCAACATACAATCACAGCATACAGAAAGACCATCCCACAGCACCTATGTAATGTTCTTGTCACAGAAACTCTGGTTGAATTTAATCAAACTTTTTTTATTAAGGAATTTTTTATTCATTTTGCATACCAACCACACAGATTCCCCTCTCTTCCCTCCTCCCAACCTTCCAGTCTTCCCCTCCAAACCACCCCCATTCCCTCCTCCAATAAGGTATGGCCTCCCATACCTTAATCAAACCTTTAAGCTAATTTCTGGTACATAAGAACAGAGGGCAGTGAAACAAATTAAATGATCTCACAGGGAAATAATTAGATAAATATAACAAAATATTCAACACAACCACCAGCTCTGTGCTTTCAAATAGCTGGCTGTGTAATAAAAAAAAATTAAAAGGCCATCATCCCATTCAAGATTAAGGAACAAAACTGATCAGAACTGTAAGCACTTCTAC
Organism: Peromyscus nudipes; assembly: GCA_902168325.1. Taxonomy (NCBI): domain Eukaryota; kingdom Metazoa; phylum Chordata; class Mammalia; order Rodentia; family Cricetidae; genus Peromyscus; species Peromyscus nudipes. The sequence goes on from CABHPH010152899.1 coordinate 56,654, forward strand.
AAATGACCAACTTTGATAGGACCAAGACTGGTGACATGGCCAAGACTAGTCATTTGCAATGCCCTTTGATGCTTTATACCTGATTGTCATTTTTACCTGGTTAGTCATGGGAAAGGTACCAGCAGAGGGACCAGAGAAAGAGAATAAATAAGATGGCTGTGCATCATAGGTACATATTCAAATGTCTGAGGATTCCACTGTATCCTATAATAATTGTCATTGCATACAACAGCCTTATTGATTTTCTTCTTCGAAGTATGAAACAACAGTTGTGATTTTAGTTCTCTAAGAAGGTTTTTTTTTGTATTGACACCTGAACTCCAATGAAAAGATTTAAGGGTGCTTCATGTAAGAGAAGTCGCATGTCATTCTAAATAACATGTTGAAATTGGAGACCTTTAGTTTTTCACTGTTTGCTGTGTGGTTCATGGGATGGTAACATTATCATCACCAGGGAGCTTGTTAGAAATGAAGAATCCTTATTTTAATACAGTCACAATAGAAACATTAAAATTTAATAAGTTGGGTCAGTACTGTATTAAGATCTCATTTGCTCCTGACCAAACTCTAGCTGAGAATTAGAGATGTTGCCTTGGTCTACTAGGAAGCTTGGAATGAACATTATGATTAATGCATTTTCCTTACACTGGGTCTTATAACTAAAAATTGGGTAGAAGTAGTTTGGAAGATTATTTGAGGAAACATCATTAAAGATGTGAATAAATGAGGTTGGGGTACAGGCAACTATTGAAGGGAGTACTCGTGGGTGAACAGATTGTTGGCAGCTAGGGCTCTATGTGACTAAAGACACTTAGTGGGACTGTACAGAATCTGCTTCAGAGAAGGCTTCCTGCAGAGGGAGGAAGCTGATATCTGTTTGCTTTTTCCTACCTGTGATCAGCTGAGGGTCATTTGTAAACACTGACATATAGAATTTCTGGACACTGCCATCCAAATCTAGAAAGCCCACTACTGGTAGTACATCCAAGGGTGCTGGTATTGGTATGCTGGAGATCTGTCTCTACTCCAGTGCTCATTTCAACATCATTTATGGAAGCTTAAGTATGGAAATGAACTCTGTCCATAAATGGGTGGATTCTAGTTTTAATGCAGTTTTTGTACACAGTGGAATACTATTTGGCTTTTTAAAGACCTATAACATTGTGTCATTCACAAAAATGTAGATGAACTTGAATGGGATTGTATATAAAGTGAAATAAGCCAGGGACATAGAAACAAATCCTACATGATGGTCACTTTTGTACAAAATCTCAAGTTTTTTTGTACAAAACTCAAAGTCACAGCAGAGATCACAATGCTAGCCAAAACAGCTAGAAAGTTCCATGAAAAAAGTAGAGATAGACAGGAATCAAAGAGGACAAGGTCACAGTTCAGCCAGAACAGAGTAAGTTTTGTCAATATACTGTTCACATGGTGACAGCAGTCATCAATAATGTTTTTAAACATTTCAGAATAACCAAATGGTAACACTGAAAATATTCTTACAAAACAGTAAGTGCTTGAATTGGGGTAAAGTACATGCTAATTAGCTTGATTTGATCGTTCTGCACTGTATACAATATGAAAACTGTATTCTGAAGCATAAACAAACATAATTGTCAATCAGGATGAAATACAACTTGAGATTATTTATAACATTTTGTTCTAAAGAATGATTAAAGTAACCCTCAGGCTAGAAGAACTGGTCTGATGTTCACATGATGGGGAAGGGAGGACAAGGCCAGGCTTTGATGGTACCTAAAACACATTGCTTATAGGCCATGCAAGTGCAAGTTCAGAGAATTGTATCCAAGACTTCTGTAATGTGAGTGCATCCCTGGATGACTATGGACATATGATGTCAGCTGAGGGCCATTCTGACATCTGCCTGGCACACAACTTCACATCTGGTATGGTGGGAACTAAATTGACTGAGACACATTGGTTCATTTTCATAGATGCTTTCTGGCAATGGCCTGCATAGTACTTGTCCTCAGAATGATTAGCTGGTACATGAATAAAGATACCCTGAAAGTTATCTAAGAGAATTAATTTGACTCATTTAGTTGCGCCCAGGTATTAACCCTGGAATCATGAGTAAGATACCCTGAAAGCTATCTAAGAGAATTAATGTGGCTCATTTTAGTTGGGGCTGGGTATTATCCTTAGAGTCAGAAGTCACTAAAAAGCCAAGCATTGGTTTTGGCCTTTGTTTATTTCTCCATGTACAATGGTATATTCACAGTTATTTAATTCTGGTTCAAGTGCATGAGAGAAGAAACAAGGGTTTCAGAAGGAAGAGAAGCAAATACATACAGCCCACCAGAACAAGCATAGCACCATTCTTTATCAGGAGTTCCTGAGTCAACATTAAGCAGCTCTAGTCCTTCTTTTGTCCACCAATGTTATGAATAGGGTAAAAGCAACCCCTAGTCTGCACCGTGCCCCACTCCTGTCAAAGCAGTTAAGACTGAGAGGAAAATGAGAATAGTTATGATAAAATGATCTCCTGGGATTTAGAGTTCATGGTAAACTTTCTAATTAGTGGTAGTGCAAACACATCAGAGAAGAATGCCCTCATCTATCAGTGAATCTATGGCACTCAAGTAGAGATGGGTCTCTGTCCAGTACTGTTTCCTCTTGTGCCATGAGATCCTGGATTTTGGGAGAGTGGGCTGAGAGTGCATACCCTGGAGAGTTCCTTTTGCTACAGGGCATCCAGGTATCATCAGCTGAGGCTTTATTCTTGTGTAACACTTATCACCTTAGGGTCTGATTTTTATTCTACAGAAAAATATGGAAGCTTGGGTTTAAGTTACTTAAGGCTTTGCCTAGATAGTTATTTCTGTCTTTGTACTCCCATTATTTACTGCTACTGAGACAGTAGTCACTGGTCACTCATAAAGCAGGAGTGACTCCTTAGCTTTAGTTCAGTAGATTAAAGAGAATGAAGATGCTGTGAAAGAGAGAAGAGAAACACCAGGTCCTGGGACCTTGACCAAAGTAACATTACAGTCACCAATAGGGAAAATTCAATGTTACACTTATAAGAAAGCATATTTGATAACAATATGGAGATAACCATGTGATGTGAAAGGAGGCAGAAATCCATTCAATGTGAGCCCAAAGACAAGAACAAAGCCATCACCCCAGACTGATCTTGACTTATTTGTAGCACTCAATTTTTTCCTCCGGTGTCTGCCAATTAGCCATCAATTACTGTGATGATTCAGGAGCCTCTGGAACTGAGGGTAAGAGACATAAAGGTCATGAATTTTGCAAGAAGGAGCTTGAGTTATGGAGCCTGGAGCTGAGGCACCAGGACACTTAGACCAGACCCAGCTCAGGGCAGATAGTGTGTGTGTAGGATCTGAAGGGAGATGAGCAGTAGGACTGTGGCTTTAATTGTTGTTGTTTGGCAAGGAGTCACTAGATGAGCCAAGGCAAGAGCAGGGTGTTTTTAGCTTCTATGACTAACCCATGGGAGGGAAGTGGAGCACCTGATCTCAGGTAGGAAAGGCCATGAGTCTGGATCCCACACAGGCCTGTACCTCTACCTTAGCTTCCCCCTCTCACCACTATGCTTCAATCTATTTTCTCACTGACTGGATGTCTCTTTGATAGACCCCTTGCTACTTGTAGCTCTTTAGACAAACCTACATCCTTGTCATCCAAGACAATCAGACCCACTGTCTCTGGGTCTTGGAGTTAAAAGACCCTGTGGAAGCCACAAAATAACTCAGATTCTCTTATTGCCCCACTGTAAAGGAGAGCCTGGGACCTGGGTATTGCCAGGGTAGTCCCCAGTAGTATTTATCTAATTATTCTTTATCAATAAGAAATCAGGAGTCAAATATCAGGGTAAGAAACTAAATGATCAGAGAAGCGGCAGAGAAGCCACCAGGGATGTAGTAGAACTACCCAGGCTTGGGGCCTCCAGCCTGTGCATAGTTTTCATCTTTATCTCTAATAATAGCTGAATCAGGGATTTGGCTATTTATCTCAGAAGGTGTATGGAGGCTTGTGTGACATTTTATTCCTTAGCCAAGGTAGCCTGGGAGGCTTCAGATGGGGAAGTCTTCAGGTTACACACCCAGGACAACAGTAAGTCAGCCTGGGCCAAGACTTGGTATTTGAACTTCCGCTGAAATAGTTGCTTTTCAATCTTTATTTCCAGGCAAGAGATTTGAAGTTAGGACAATTTTATAAGGCTTAGAGATGTAAGGAAGCAGTTCAGGCCCTCTGGGCAAATTAGGATATTTAACACTACAGACCTAGATGCTAATTCTCCTGGTACTAAGCACAGAAGTGCCTGAATTGGCTCCCTCCCAACATCAACATCAGCAAACCTCTGGCAGATCACCCAGAAAGCATCCTTTGCTGAATTCATTCTTGATTTCCTAATATCAGAGCACTCTGCTCCAAATAAAATAAAAGACCTCTGGGTTTTTCTAAATGTGAACCCTTAATGGAATGATCTGATTCAAATCAAACCATAGACGCTAAACTTGTCTGGCATTTGTACTTCAGTATCCCATGGATCACTACTAAAGATAATTCAACAGATTGGAAGATCCTTCTGGAGTAAGGCTAGCCACACACCATCCTTACCCTGAACATGTACAAATGTTGGCATTTTCCTGTTAAAGTCAATACAAATTTCTATATATGTGTACACGTGTTATATGTATTATACACAATTACAGGTAAAGAGATAATAATATGATTCCTTATAATTCCTTCGAACATCTTTATTGTTATTTTACTCTCCTCCCTCCATCTGTGTATTAATTTCTCTCCCCTCACATATATACTTTAAATGAAAATTTTCCATCTGAGCTGAGGATGCTCCCCACAATACACTATATAACAAAAGTCCTTATACCAGGCATGGAAAGCCTCCTTTTGATTTGTTGATCAAAGTAGTCTAAGAGACTCCCAAAACATCCCCTTGACCACCTTCCAGAGATTGAAGGTAAACCACTATTGCAAGAATGCCATGCATCTCAAACACAGGACTCAAAGGATCTGAACCGGTTCTGACCTGAAAACGTCTCTCATCAGATGAGCTTTCATGGTACTCCAAGGGAGGGAAACAACCAATCCTACAGTGCCTAGGAACTAAAACAGCAATCAGCATGACACTCTATTTGTAAGGATGCAATGGTAACATATGTACCTTGGTGGTAACCAACAGCTCTTTAATAGTAGTTAAGGTCTGCTCAGCATGGGAGAAAGCATCCCTGATACCAGAATCCTAGCCAAACCCCAAAGCTAGTGAAGTCACAGATCTTGGAGGAGGACCTATTTTTGTCACTTTACTAAACCAGAATAATTACTAACTATGCTCTAAATGTTTATCCTTATACCCACAGATAATTATATGTTTTACTGTTCACTAAAGAAACATCTCCTTTCAATAAATGGAGATCATTACAGAAAACCACAACTGATTAACATTCAGAGAACACATGACCATGTGGTGCCTAGCCCCACCTGATACATCCACACAGTTCCTGGACCTGAGACTCTGGGATCATAGTAGAAGAAGGGGTGGAAATACTGTAAGAATCAGAGGATCAGGAATTTTGCTATGTTTGTCTCTTGAAAATGTCATAAAAGCTGCACTCATGAAGTCCTCTCAACATAGCTGCCTAAACAAGCCCTTAAAAAGAATGACATGCTAACGTGAAAAGGAGAAATTTCACAGGACCTCAACCCTAGACAAAGAACTGTAGGCAACAAAGGAATACTGAGAGTGGGAGCCGGACTGGTCTTTCCCAGGGATGAGACCTCAAGTTGGTTCTTCGATACCAAATGATCAGCTTGAAATCACATACATATAAGTAAGTTTATGCTGACTAATCTGGGTGTATTTTCATATTTATATTAAGTAACAACAATTAAAGAAATAGATTCTATAAATTTGAGAGAGAGTAAGATCTACTACTACCTCAAGCAGTAGCCTGCCCACAGTTGCACTGTCTCTGAGTGCCTGGGTGTCTGTTCCAAGAAAATACTTCCTTGGTCAGCCCTGTGTGCTAAGGGAAAATTATTTAAATAAGTTTTGGTTTTTAAATCCCAGTGCCAATGGTAGGTGAGTGGATAGAGTCTTCCTGGTTCCTGAAATGCCCTGAAGGCAGCTCTCTCATTGCTCCAGTACAGAGTGGCAAAATTCTTATCTTATGTTCAGTAACACTAGTATATTTAACCATCTTTTCTTACAACTTTTAACTGACCCCTTTTCTTGCCAGACTGTACATTTTCCAATCCTTCTGCTATGCTGTTTGCTCCTGATTCTTATCACTGTAAACCTAGATAAAATCAACAAGAAATAACTATGCCACAGCCTAAATACTATACTTTCATTATTAAATTTCCTCTCAAAATGATTTAGTGTCATTTTGAATTTAGCCTCTCTGGAATTCCTTTAAAAGGACAAAATATAGACACTGGTTTTTGTCAGAATGTAACACAACTGGCCTCCAGTCTAATCGCCAGTAGTCTCCATTCTCATTGGAAACCCCATGAGTCTGAGCTGTATTCTCCACATTTCGGTCTGTGTTCTGGCCTCCAGGACTGGAGCTACTGTGTACTAGGGATAATGATGTCAGGATTGCTTCATGTGTGAAGTCTGCTCTCCAGTAAATGGGATTGTTACCCCTCAACAACCATGATCATAAGATTATTTTAGAACAGATACTTCAGGAGGCAACTCTTCTCGTTCCCTCTTTGTATGGTTAGGTTTCTATCTTAAAGCTGTTGAGTGTTTGCTCTAGATCAGTAGGATAAGGTAGTACTAAAATCAGATCTAGAGAGAGGAGTAATTCTATCTCTACTCCAATGCTCTCATGTTATAACCTACTATCTCATAATGTAGGCTCAGAAAGGCTTTGCACAATCACTGGTCTATTCGCTGTCACCAACAACAGCTGCTGTAATCTTCCCAGTCACTCCCAGTTTACAGTTAGGCTTGACAATACCAAACAGTTCTTAAACACTGGGGTATGCTATTAGGATTAGACAACAATTAAACAATGTGATCTGAAGATCAAAAATTCTTGGAACTAGAAGTTATTTCAAGTTTAAGACATTTGTCAGATTTACATATTCATAATGAAATAGTTCTGGAATAGAATGTAAGTCAAACATGTAGTTCATTTATGTTTCTTCTATACATTATAGACTTAGTCCCAAAGTAACTTTACTCAGTATTTTTTTAATCATATGAAGTTAGGTATGGAATTTTTCACTGTGGTATTATGCAGGTACTCAACGATTTTGTACTACGGGGTATTGCCCACTTTGTATTTTCAGATGAGGGATGCTCAGTAAGTGCTATCCTTACAGGGAAAAAACATGTAAAAGAGAAATCAATGGTCAAGCATTTAGATTCTGTGCTCTTGAAACTCAACAGCAGGCCTTAATCTCAGCCAGTTCCACATACTCTTCAGGCCAAATTTGTGGCTTTCCATGCAACTCTTGTTCCTTGAGCAAAGAACGGAGGTGCACTTCCTGTGAGAATTCTCTGAACTTTATGTGAACATTTGACTGCTTCAGAACCCATGTGCTCTTCTTCTGGATTTTTTCAACTGGAGAAGCTCTAACTTTGGGATAAAGTTTTTCAAGTGTCATGATGTTGTGAAATCATTAACTCTGCTTATGATATGAAAATGTCCACCAGTCCAATGAAAACTGAGTCAAGAGTCTGGGAGCTTCCCACACACCAAAGGAACTGTCATTATGCACTCACTGACCAAAGTTCTACTTTACATCAATCTGGGTCACCAAGCAGAACTTTTGGTGGATTCATGAGGACCCTCCTAAGGAAGAAAGCCACAGTCTCCTGAGAGGAACTGGTTGTCTCAGATATTCCCACTGTCTACAGCTCTCAGACCCATTGTTCCCTTTTGATATAAGGCTTTCCCTCTAAACTACCAGTGGGCTTCCCTATGAGGCCTGTGATCCTCTCTGGCACTGCTCTCCCTCAGTGACAGCAAACTAGAAAACTTACCTGATGCTGCCTTTAGTATCTCCCTTCACTGACTCTGCAAGGCTTTTGTTTTTAACTCACATCAGGAACTCCATTAAACACAGCTCTTTCTAGAGAGAGGAACAAGCTGAAGTAGCAGCATCATTTTGGCACTTGATCTTAAATATGTCCTACCTTGTTGGATACAGTGTGCCCCCACAAGATAAGTCTTTGGTGCTTGTCTCTCCAAATTACCCTGGGCAGCTCCTCTTTGTCCTGGCTAGGGAGACTAGTCTTGTGATCCTCTATAGAACTTCTGATAAAGATTTAAGATGTCATACCAAGCCCAGTGAGATGTGGTGTGAGAAACCAAGCATATTCCAATGGACTCTGGTGCTGATGTTGACCACTCTTGGTCTAGCATAATCATTCTGACTTTCACAAAGCCTCCTTAGTAACTTTCAGACTAAGCTGCTGGCTTTTAATGAACCACCATCTTTTAGAAAGAAGTTGAATTGTTTGTTTATTCTTCTCTGTGATTTTATTCTATTTTGAATATAAGAAGCCTCACTGATCAAGGACCTTCCCACCACTTTATCTTAGAATTTTACTGGGAATTAGTTACTTCTTTTAAACAGTCCTAGGAAAATGGCAGAAGTGCCTTAACTTTTGATAGGGTTAAGTACCAGTGAACCAATAAGAAGCTGAAAGAATGTGTTGCTCTTCATAAAAAGCTGTACTGGTTATCAAATTGATAAAAAAAAACTAGTGTCACCTTGGAAGAGGGTACCTCAATTGAGGAATTATTTCTATCAGATTTCCCTATGGGCCTGACTATGGAGCAATTTAGTGATTGCCACAGTAGGCAACCACCTTAGGCAAGTGCTCCTAGGTTGTACAAGGGAGCAAACTGAGCAAGTCCTAAGGAGCAAGCCAGTAGAGTATGTTTTTTAGTGAAACCAGTACAGTAGGTGCTTTAGTGGCCTTTTCTTCATTTTCTGTTTCTGGTTCTTACCTTGATTTTCTGCCTTGGCTTTCCTTAATGATAGACTGTAAAATAGAATAAATCCTTCCCTCCTCAAATTGGTTTTGGTCGGGCTGTTTGTTTATTTGTTTGTTTATTTGTTTTTCCCAAAAAATAGAAAAACAAAACTAGGAAATATGGCGAGCCAGCTCATTAGCACAAGCATGGTACTCTATAGTGCAAGCTGTTTCCTCTCATAAGAAGTTAACTGTCAGCTAGGCCCCATCACCTCTGCTCAGCACATATTGATCACCCAGTAAAAGAGCCAAGTTCAAAAGTCAAGGTCGCTTTCTACTGAATGCTAATCACTTTATCACCACAGTAAAGTTGGAAAATCATTAGTTGACCCTCATAAGCTGGCCATCTGTATTCAGGGCCTTGGTACCTATGAACAGCAGTAATTTCATAAGCATATGGCTGTGCATTCTCAGGCTGTCCGTGACACACATAGCCTTCCTCTGAATTTGTCACAAATTTTCAGTATGTCTTCCTGGGAACAGCCCCAAGTCATGTGCTAATAACACTCATGAAAAATTACTGCAACACCATCCTCCCCAAGGAGGGAAATGCTGAATAGGGACTCATGTACTGGATGGCTTAATACCATGTCCTTCTTCTCTGTTCCCCAAATTCCAGTCGAAGATTCAAGCAGCTCCAAATACAGTATGTGATCTCACTCCCTTGTTTTGGGATCCTTTTTAGAAGAAGCCTAAACTAAAGCAGGTGGGTCAACCAGATTCTGCCTTCCTTCCACTGCTACTGAGGAGCTGAGCTTTATTTTGTGAACCATATTCTTCAGATGAGATATGCATGCCATTTGATTGCATAAAGTGGGTTTGCAGAAAGCAAAGATGCTCCAGAATAAGTATTAAAAAACATTAATATTTTGTTCTGTGTGTGTATAATGTGTACCTAATTTTATCTATAATCTGTATGTTAGACATACATTATATATGCACAGAGTAAATTCTAAAGAGTCAAATATAAAAAAGAGTTTATTAAGTTTACTGAACACAGTAATATACACAAAACCTATAGTTTTACTCTATCCCAGTAATTAAAAATAAATTAGGAAAAGTATTTTAATTATATACTCAAAACAAATGCAGTAAATGTAAAATAATTCGAATTATGTACAGTAAGGAAGATCAAGAACCCATATAACTGAATATACTATAAAACTTACACATACATTACCTTCATAAGACATGAGAACAGAATAGTGCCAAGAGAAAAACACAAGGTAGGAAGATTTACTGTTACAATGATACAATCACACTCCCTCCAAAATGAAGTGTGGACAGCATTTTCTCAGTTAGTTTTCCATTGCCATGACAAAACACCACGACCAAACTAGCTTATAAAGTAAAATGTTTAATTTTGTGCTGAACAGTTGCAGAGGGTTAAGTCCATGCCAATCACAGTGGGTAACATGGCAACAGGCAGGCAAGCATGGTGCGCAAGGAGTGGCTGAGTATTCACATCTCCATCCACAAGCACTAGGCAAAGAGAACTATCTGGGAATACTGCAGGTTTTTGAAATCTCGAAGCCCACCTCCAGCAATACGCCTCTTCTAAATGAAAGCACACCTCCTAACCCTTCCCAACAGTTCCACCAACTGGGGACCAAGTATTCAAACATATGATCCAATGGGTGCCATTCTCACTCAAACCATCACAAATATCCTAGGTGACAGTTTAGTCATATAATTTATTTGAAGTAGATAAAAGTACATGGAAAGAAAAATTTTATGAGTCTATGTTAATGACAATATCAGACAGCAGTTATGTTTTGCTAATTATTGGATACTATTACTGAGACTTCTGACACCAACAAGTTACAAGATGGTGAATTAGTGGGATCTCAGGGGGAATCCAGACCCTGGTCTTGGACAAGAGCAGGGGTATAAACGAAGTGCAGTTCAACAGGAAACTGGACTCCTAATAAACATCACTGGTACATCTTCAGGAAGAAGGTAGTGCTGGACACCTCTTTATGTGTTTCACAAAACTAAAACCCTGACACATGAGATTTAGTTAGACACAATAACATAGTTATAATCTAAGAAGAAAGTCTGAGAGGATACACATGTTCTGAAGGAAGTCATGTTAGCCACAGTGAAATACAGAACATAAAGGAATGGGAGTCGTATGTATATTTGACAGTTTTTGAAGTACAGAGAATATGTAAAATATACCAAAGGAGAAATCACAGATCAGTGTTAAAGAAAGAAAACTCTTGATATAAAAATAAGTTTTCAAATGAACTAGAAAAGGATGAAACAGACTTTGGAAATGAGGAAAGGAGACAAATAAATGAAAGGGAACAAATCTAATAGGGCAGAAGATAGATGAAAATCTGCTCAAATTCATTGATTGCCACAGAAAGGTAAATTTGCTGACATTTAAAGAAAAAAATCACCTGATAATTTGATTTAAATGATGAAAACTACCTACATTTGGCAGCTTTGGAAAGAAAGGACTCTGCACACTGAGCGAAGACACAGTGTAGCAAAATTTTGGAAAATGATATGGAGATATAGCACAACACTGTCATTTGTGCAGAAACACTGAAAGCAAACTAGTTAGTGTGCATCACTGAAAACTGATCTGCAAGTCACCAAACTCAAGAGAAGCCTAGTGATAAGTGAGAGAGGCAGCTCACTCTATACTAACAGGGAGCCATGTCCAAGGACAGGGAAGAGCTGACACTGAAGGATAACACTAGTCCAGGCCTGTGAATCTGGTGGAAACTGCCCCAGAAGATCCCTGTGAATAACAGTTCATGACTGTCTGTGGGGTGAAGAGTGAGACCTCAGAATAGAGAGAGACTGAATTTTCATTGCATCTTTCTTTACACATGCAAACAAAAATTTACATGCATTCTTTTCAATGCAAATAGTTCATAAAAAGACACAATAAAGAAAGAGGGAGTAATATGGTGATATTTTTCTTTTGTACCAAAATGTTAATTGTATGTTAATAAATAAAGTTGCCTGGGGGTCAGAGCTATTAGCAAGCCATAGGAAAGCAGGGCAGTGGTGGTGTACGCTTGTGATCACAGCACTTGGTAGACAGAGCTAGGTAAGTCTCTGTGTGTTCAGGGATACAGCCAGCATTGGATACACATGCCTTTAATCTCAATACCAACCATAGAACACCTGGAGGTCTATACAAACAGGCCGTGATGAGGCAGTCCTGTGGTTGGGTTTACAACCAATGAGAAGGCAGAACAGAGACTATATAAAGACTTTAACACAGGAAGTAGCGGCTCCTTCAGAGACGTAGGATCACTGCAGGAGGAAGGGTAAGGTTTTAGCTCTTAGCTCTGACCTCTTGGCTTTCTTCTTTGCATTGGTTCTGTGTTTCTTATTTATAAGATGGTTGGTTACATCTACAGAGTAAGGAAATGTAAGTGAAAAGAAGCCAGACCTAAGTAAGATCATTAGAAATGAGAACATTGATGAGAGGGAGATGTGAGAGAGGTAGGAAGCACATAGACAAGAAGCTGATGGCAGGGTCAGAAAGACAAAACGAGCCCTGGCACCAAGATTCCTGACATGAATCACAATAACCGATGAAGAGCCTATTCCCTTGTCTTAGTCTTCACTCAGGACAGATGTGGAGAAACCAGAATTTCCATTAGATTCATAGCTACAGGTCTATATAACTCCTCTCTGTATACCAAATAAAATCTAATTAGCAAGTAGCTTGAGACATTGTAGAGTCATATCCATCAGAAAATAGCATTGTGATAGTGCTGCAGAGTGAGGCACAGAAGCATTCATGATTTGTCCTGCCAACATCAGCTTGGTGATGAACTGCCGGGGTACATGAGATCGGTCAAGGACCTTCACCGTGGCAGAACAGGTAGCGTGCAAAGTCAGGAAGATAAAGTACTTTTCATACCCCAGCTTCTCAGTCTCCACTTCATGTGATGCTTCATTACAGAAACAGCTCAGCATTTAGGTTTAGAAACACAGGAGTGCATTCTAAGGCCTCAGTAATGATAATGTCACAGGTGCTTCATACATACCCATAAAATCCCCATGTTCCTCTTGATCAAGAGTCAAGGACCTTTCATTTTCTCTGCTGCCAAAAGAATCATGTGAGAATTTCCACCATAGAAACAGTGAGGGGCCTCCTTTCACACCTCCACTCACATCTTGTGTCTCTCAAAGATACTCCAGAAAAGCATCCATGCATTTCTTTTTGCCCTTCCTTTAGGTCACCATCTTTATAGGTAGTGTCTTGAGTTGCCCCTCCCCACAACTATCATACCTAGCATCTGGTCCATCCATATTTTTTTACCCATGACAAATTAGGTCATCTGCCATTTGTTTATCTGAGAGATGTAAAAAAGTAAGTAGCACCTCTACATTCTAGGCAAGAGGAACTTCAGTGACCATCAAGTTTCAAGAGAGAGTTGGGGTGACTGGGAGATATAAGGAAGATGCTTGCAAAACTGCCGTTACAATGAGCAATTAGCAAAGCAGGGTGCATCATTGAGAGAAGACTCCTAGCCTAGATCTTAGATACACACCAAGCATGAAAGAGGATTTTTTAAGTGCATCAAGTGTAAACATTCTTTTAGTGCCAGTCATGTTCAGGACAGTGAGGCAGGGATAACAGAAGTGGAAAATAGTGTTACAAGTCCTAAAATCACCAAAAATAAAAATACCAATCCCATGGCTGGGAAAACATTCAAATGAAATGAAACCATTATGTCAAAAAGATGCTATACTACTGTGTTTGTTGCCACACTATTCACATGGCTGAGATACAGAATGTACCAAGTATTGATCCATGCAGGGATGAATAAAGAAGATGAGGTATGTGTACATGATGGAATATCATTCTACTATAAGTAATAGTGAAATGATGGTATGTGTATCAATAAAGGACATTCTGTTAAGTGAAATGAGCCAGGCACAAAATGGCAAGTGCTCGTGTTCTTACTCATAAAACCCAAAGCAGTCAGCATCATAGAAGAGGACAGAACAGTACCTGCTAGACAGTTGGAACGTGGAGAAGGTATAACAGGGAAGAGGATAGATACCAGACTCCAAGACAGAAGGAATTACTCCCAGTGTTCTATAGCACAATAGGGCAAATATAGTCTATAATAATCTGCATTATATTCCAAAGTTTTAAAAAGAAGAGTTCAAGGAAGCAGCATGAACACAAAGGATCTGAGCATCATGGCCCGCTGAGAAGTGTAGTACCCTTTTCCTCCGAAGTGCTTGGAAAAGATTCCTAATGTGGGGTGACCTTTAGAACCACATATTGCAGGGAGAAAAAAAGGATACTAACTTTTTAGGTTTTCTTTCAACAGACTATTGGGGTCCAAAACAACATAATATCTTAACAAAATATAGTAAAATATAATGCTACATAGAAAAGCTAATAAATAAATAAATAAATAAAACCAAATGCAGCACACACAGGTCTTTGACTCGAGGTACCTATGCAAATCTGGTTTCCTTCACCACTCATCCAAGGGTGGGGACATTCAGTGCAAAGTTGTGGCATCTTGACTTTTACACACAGACCTCATGAGTATCCATTGAGTCAGTAGCATGACCCTAGAGGCATGGCCAGTGTGCAGCCGCTGGGCAGTCTGGCTTGGAGCGGCAGCCTTTGTGTCCTTCTCTCTCAGCACTCACCCACAATGACTGGTCAGGTGGTCTGCATGGACAAGACAGCTGGTGAAGAAAGCTGAACGCTGAGACACCACGCATCTCTTGTCGTGCTTAAACTTAGCTGGGTCCTTTCGAGTTGGTTTTTTACAACTTACCAGGTTAAATAGCTTGCACTATTTTTGCAATAAATTAATAGGAAACCTAACAGCTACTTATGTTGTTCTTACTGTGTGTATAAACTAATACTAAAAGTTTGGTATAGTGTTTTTTTCACCTCCTTGTGTAGCCCCCTAACTTGTACAGAATGCTGCAAGTCTGATAAAATATGATGTGAATGATATTTTATAAAGTTATTTTGTATGGTGTCAATTCTGTTTTGCCACATAGTATGTCAGCAAAAAAAATAAAATAAAATTTCTCATATTTAAAAAAATACAAGTTCTCAACACACAGAAATAATGTTTGAGAAGATGGAAATATAATGATCCTGGTTCTATCATTACACATTGCATAATACTTGTATTAGATATTCTGTACTTCATAAACATATACAAATATTGCATGCTAATCTAAAATTTTTAAAGGTAGTGATTATTTTTGTACCGTTTTACTTTTTGAGACAAAGTTCCGTGTATCCCAGGCTCACCTTAGAACTCCTGATGTTATTCCTTCTACCTTCTGAGTGCTAGGATCATTAGGTATGTGCCATCACATCTACCCAGGGCAGTAAACTTTAAGGTCAGACTGGGGGAGGGGAGTGGATATGATAAAGAGGTTCTCCTTTTCTTTACTTTTATTTATTTATTTATTTTACATCCTGGCCACATTTTCCTCTCCCCCCTCTCCTCTCATTCCCTCTGCCTATGCCCTCCCACCCAATCCACTCCTCCTCTGTTTCTGTTCAGTAAGGGGCAGACCTCCCATGGATATCAGCAAAGCAGGCATAACAAGTTGTGGTAAGACTAAGCATCTCTCCTTGTATTTAGGCTGGGCAAGCATGAGTAATAAATGGGTTTTCAGCTGAGTAAAAGTGAGGGAGCATCATTCTGAGCTATTGTCGTCTCTGTGGCATTACAACCAGGCTCACTTGCATTGAGAAGAGAAAAATGAGGATGAGAAGATGACTTCCAGAACTGTAATAAACATAAAGGTGACCTGAGAGCTTGGTGTCATGCAGAATCTTTTCCAGTGGAGGCCGGTAGGCCTGGGGTTTGACCTCTAAGAAGCTCTTTCTGCATATCACACACTGATCAGTAAGGAGTAGAGTTCCCATCTCTCCTTAGTTAGAGTTGAGTAAAATGGGAAATGACACACTTTAATGGGGTAATTACCAGGTTCCTATGGTTCCTACCATACAGAGGGAGCTGAAGAGGAGCAAGACATTCAGGACGGAGGTGACCTTCCTCTGTGCTTCAACAGACTTGGTACTGAGGGCCAGTTGACACCTGATGCTGGGAAGCTGGAAGGCTGAGGGGATAAGGCAGCCCAGTTGATGCTGTGTTAGCCAAAGTGGATTTCAGAGGAAGAGCAAGGCTGGGAGCAGATGAGTGTTCCCACAGTTCAGATCTCAGCTGGACCCTCTCCTAACTATTAGTTCATCTTCTACTTGCTTCGAAGCTTGATTTCCACTGTTTTGTTGGTTTTATCACCATCAAATGAAAGTTAAAACATCGTGTGGAATCATTGCACTACCCACCTTTCTTTTGTAATTTGTTCTATTGTTTTGAGATTCAGTACTCCTTATCGGAAATGCTTGGAACCAGAAATGTTTCAAATTTTAGAGTTCTTCTGATTTGAAATATTTGTACAGGCTTCACCAGGAGAGCATCCATCTGAAAAGAGCAACATTGAAATATGTTATGTCCTTCGGCAATAAAGCCATTGCTTTCACTCCAGTTGGCTACAGACACTATTCAGACTTTCTAAATGCCTTTTTAAAATCCAGCTTTAAAATACGTTTTAATCTACCTGAGATTTATCATGATGTTATTCAAGTTCTGGATTCTGTTTTCTATAATTTATTATCACTTTGTTATCCAAGTAGCATTCATAAGTTTACAGCTGCTGTGACAGTAATTTGCTGTATGTATTTTAATATGTACCTATCATTACCTCCATTCCCCCTCCAAATATTCATATGTATTGGATTCATCATTTCTAGTAGCTATAAAATGTTGTATAATTCTAATTATTGTGAGAGCTAAGTAAAAGTAAAATAAAAAAAATATTTTCTGATTTGTTTGTTTGCTTCAATTTCTGAGATCCAGTTTTGGCCAAGCAGGCCTCAAATTCCTGATATTTCCATCTCATCTTCTGGAATGCTGGGATTTCAAGTGGATGCCACTATGGCAAGCTTGGAAATTTACTTTAAATTAACCTATAAATTAAATCATAGTTATTTTTCATTGGCACTCAGTTACCAATAGACATGTAATGTCACACATTTTACACAGAATATGAAAAAAGTCATTCTGAAATTTATTTTGGAGAATAAAAGGTCAACAACTAAAAGGATTCTGAAATATATTAATAAGCAAGAGGCAATCATCCAAATCTTCATGAAGAATGTTACTTGCTTATAGTTACAAAAAAGAGCAGCCTCATGACCAATAAATACCTGGGAAAGACACTCAGGGAGAGCATTTCCAACACCCAGGCAAGTTGTTTGCAGATGAAAACAAGTATGTGTGAATATGGGCTGCAGGGCCTCCTACACACAGCTGCCTGGGGTGGAAACCAGTGCTTTAGGGAGCTACTGACAATAAGCAGAATATGGAGATGCTGGTACTCATATTCCCAGTTCTAATTACCTCTTTGGAAACCTTATGAACTCAGAGACAAACAAAAAACTGTATGCAGCTAAACTGTGTGCATTAGGATGAAAATGGAATTGTATTAACTACTCCCACGTAGAAGGCCATAAAATCAGACTGCTTACCTATATAACAGTATACTCACAGACAGACAAACAGTGTATGTCCTTAGAGATAGAAATGTTAACTGTCCAAAAAGTGAGTGAGGAAGAGTTAGATATAATAAGTCTGTAACGGACGTTACTGTTAATCTTCATCTTGAAAGGACCTGGAGTTACCTTGAAGATGGGCTGAGTACGCCTATAGTGTGTGTGTGGGGGGGGGGGGGTCATCTTGATTGCACTATTTAAGGTGAGAAGATATGCCACTGGGTGGGGCATCATTCCCTGGCTAGGAGCTATATCCTTGAAAAAGTGAAAAGCAGAAGCGTTCATAGCATTGCGCTGCTTGCTTGATTGTACATATCACGTGACCAGCCAGATGCCTCAAGCTCCTGTCTCCTTGACTCCCCTGCCACGGTGGACTCTACCATGCCTGTGTAGTTTTTAGGGCTTCGGAGCTACTTTTCAGGAGTAAGGTGGAAGTTCTGAAACTTTGGTTTAGAAATGCCCTTTGCTTAATGGACCATGGGAACTTGTAAGGCAAGAATGCTCAGCAAAATGCAGACAGTGGCGGCCCAGCTTTTGAGGTTTTAGAATAGAAGGAAAACACTATCAAGAATTGGGCTAGGAGTCGCTCGTGTGATTTATTTACTTATTTGGCCAGGAATATGATTTCTTTCTGCCAATGTCATGAGAGTTTGAGAGAAGTAGAATTTTGAAATATGTTCTGTTTTTATTTAATTTTTTGATAAAGATGTGTGGACAAGCTTAAAATCTTGGACAAAGAGAACGTAGAGAACAAAGCTGTAACTGTTAATGAGGTTAGCACCATTAGGGAGAAACTTGGCACTCAGCACAAGAGGAACAGTACCTTGAGAGCAAGACCCTACCCATTGAAGGCTCCAGCTTGTAAAGATGCAAATTCATGTGAAGAATGAAAGACCTAAGGGAGAATGCAGCTGAGGAGTTTTCTTGTGCCCCCAAAGCAACTGCCTAGAAAAGTTTCCCCAAGAGCCAATGTATAAAAGCTGATGTAATTGTGATCCAAGTGGAGCTAGGCTTCATCCTGAGCTGACAAGAGAACTTTGCAGTCTCATCCACTGAGTACCTGTTTTGAGAGTAAGAAAGATGCAGTACCGAGAGAACCATGGAGTCTGACAGGAGAACTTTGCAGTCTCATCCACTGAGTACCTGTTTTGAGAGTAAGAAAGATGCAGTACCGAGAGAACCATGGAGTCTTGTTGTATAGTTTAAGAGAGCAGCTGAGACCAGGCTGTGCATGCCAGGGTCAGAAACCTTTCAAAGAAGCACTTAGATTACTGGTGGGTAAAACTGAGACATAAAGACTAGCTTCGGTGGAGACCTCAGGATGTTGGAAATGTCAGGACTGTGGGATATCCGTCAAGGAGAGGTGTGGGTGTGAAGTGGAGCCAGCCCAAGAGAGAGGAGGCTGTGGGTGCTGTGGGTGACATGACTGGAGAAGGGAAGCTACCCAAGCCCTTTAGAGCCCAGCCAATTTCATCATCCGCCAGATGCTGGAAGTAGAGTGGCAAGATTTTGTGTGCCCTCTACCATATTTTGGCCCTGCTTTGGTCAGAGCTCTTCTTGCTGTGTTCTTATTATTTCTTTTTGGAATAAAAATGTTTACTTTATACCATTGGATGTTGAGAGTTGTGATTTGTTTTATTCTTGTATTTTATAAGAGCTCGATTGTTAGGAAACGTTGGACTTTTAAAGTATTTTAACTGCTAAAATCTATGGGGATTTTAAAAGTTGGACTGAATGTACTTTACATTATAACTAGGTCATTAGCCTCTGGGGACAAGGGATGTAAGTTTATCACTTATAAGTTATGGGTTTGGGTGTTAAATTGACAAGAAGTGGAGGTGTGATTGCTGGTGTTAATTGTCAACTTGACAGAATCTAGAATCATCTGGAAGATGGGTCTGTGGGCATGCCTTTGGGAATTACGTTTATTGCTTTAATTGAAATGGGAAAGTCTACCACTGTGTGTATGGCACCATTCCCTGTGGTGGTATAGTGTTCCCCAAAATATTGTGTACCTTAATAAACTTATCTGGGGTCAGAGACGGAACAGCCACAATATTAAACAGAGGTTAGGCAGTGGTAGCACACGCCTTTAATCCTAGCATTCCAGAGGCAGAAATCCATGTGTTCAAGGATACACCCAAGCATGGTGACTCACGCCTTTAATCCCAGAAAGCAAGCCTTCAGTCCCAGGGAGTGGTGGTAGAAAGCAGAAAGGTACATAAGGCGTGAGGACCAGAAACTCGAGGCATTTGGCCTGGAGAAGCATTTGGCCTGGAGAAACATTTGGCCTGGTTAAGCATTCAGGCTTCTAGCAGCAGTTCAGCTGAGACCCATTCGGAGATGAGGACTCAGAGGCCTCCAGTCTGAGGAAGCAAGACCAGCTGAGGATCCGGCAAGGTGAGGTAGCTGTGACTTGTTCTGGCTCTCTGATCTTCCAGTGTTCACCCCAATAACTGGCCTCAGGTTTGTTTTATTAATAAGAACTTTTAAGATTCATGCTACAATTCCCTGTCTGAGATCCTGGGCTATCTAAGTAAAGAAAAGGAGCTGAGCAGTCTCATGTATTCATGGTCTTCTGCTTTCCTACTGTAGACACAATGTGGCCAGCTGATTCAAGCTCCTGCTCCCATGATTTCCCCACCATGATGTACTATACCCTGGAACTATGAGAGAAAATAAGACTTTTTTTCTCCTTAAGTTATGTTTGTAACAATCTTTTATCATGCCACAGGAAAATTAACTAAAGCAATGCCTATATATTAAAGAAAATAAATTAAAGGGACAGTAGAACAGTCTCTTTATGATCCATTGGCACCAACATATGTAGAGAATATAAAGAAGTTTGCCTAGATATCACCACCTAATGTCAGAGCTGAGGGAAGAGAATAATATGCAGGAAAATTGCTTTATTAAATTTTTAAGAGAGAGAAAGATAGAGAAGAAGGAGAATGGAGAGGGAGAGGAGGAAAAAAGAATGAGAATATGCAAGTAACTACAGTGTATGTAGGTAGTGTAAATACCTCTTGTGTCCACCTACATGGCATTACTTTGTTTTTTTTTTGAGACAGGGTCTCTCACTATATCAGTAACTTGTTAATTTGGTTAGACTGGTGTATTAGTCAGGGTTCTCTAGAGACACAGAACTTATGGAATGAATATATATATAAGTTATATTTTTGATTTTCAACTGGCTATATCTGGATATATGTAAACACATTCATATACATGTATATATATATGTATATGTATATATATACATATATGAATTTACTGAATGACTTATAGGCTGTAGTGCAACAATGGCTAGCTGTAAATGGAAAATCCAAGACTTCAGTAGTTGCTAAATCCCACAGGCTGGGTGTCTCAGCTGGTCTTCTGTATATTCTGGACTCTGAAGAAGCGGGCTCCAACGCCAGTGAAGGAATGGATGTGTTGACAAGGCGAGGGCAGGCAGGTGAAGAAGGAACAAATGCTTCCTCCTTTTGTTGTCCTTATATGGGCTTCCAGAAGAAGGTGTGGGCCAGATTAAAGGTGTGCCTTCCCACCTCAAGATCTAGATTCAGAGTGTGTCATCTCCTCTCCAGATCTGGATCAAAAGCCTGTGTCTTCCAGCCCAAAGATCCAGATCAAAGGCATGTTGTCCTCCTGCCTCAAGACCCGGATCACAAGTGTGCCCTCCATTTCTGGATTGCAGTTCACTCCAGACATAGTCAAGTTGAAAACCAAGAACAGGCATCAGAACTGGCTAGCCAGAAAGCTCCCAGATTCTGTCTCCTTCCCTTAGCATTAAGGTTAGGGATGTGCACTGTAGTACCTGGCTCTTTGTGTGGCTGCTGGAGATTCAAACTCAGGTCCTCATGCTTGTGCAGCAAGCGCTTTTACTGCTGAGCCATCCCCCAAACTACTACCTTGGTGAATTCTTTCTTCACCATCTCTAAATGCATTTATAAAATGTCCTTATTAAACAAATATAATTTAGTGCTTCCGTGGTGGGGGACATCCAAGGTGCTAGAGATTCATCATTCAGCTGTGGAAGTTCCATCATGAGATGACACTAAAGGTGAGGCTTCATTCTTTTTTTTTAATTTTCTTAAATGATTTATTTATTCTTATTTATTTATTCTTAATGATTTATTTAATTCTTATTGCTTGCATGTATGCCTGTATGAGAGTGTCAGATCCCGTGGAACTGGAGTTACAGACAGTAGTAAACTGCCATGTTGGTGCTGGGAATTGAACCCAGGTCCTGGAAGAGCAGCCAGTGCCCTTAACCACTGAGCCCTATCTCCAGCCCCAAGCTTTCATTCTTAAATCCTTCTCTTAATTCATTACACAAATTAATGTGTGCCATTCATCCATCTGTGTTGTAAAAGATAAGCCATCTCAGCTAAAGATTTTTATGAAGTCTTTATCTTCATTTCTTTGAAAAGTATTGACTTCGTGTTTTCCTATTCTGGTCCTAAGTTCTGAAATTAGTATTAGGCAACATGTGCAGTTTCTTTTCGTGTAGCTGCATTTCTTTTTCTGGTGTGAGTATAATCTGTTTTCCTTGGACTCAGCACATGCACGTTTTCTGTTGCGGTTGCTATTTCTAGGCCCAGAGTGTTTGCTGTTTGTTGTTTTTCAATTCTGTATTAAAACAAACCATACTTCAATATTTTACCCCAGATTTTGTAGCATTTGTTCTCTAGCAAAAAAAACCCCATGCCTCCCTTCACCTAGAATGCAGCACTTTATGGGGACCGTTTTCAGTTTGCTGCCATCAGTGTCCTGCATCCTCATCCTTCAGATTGCTCCCATGCTTCCTTGCCCCCCCACAGTCTCTGCTGTTTACAGTTATACCACATTTATTTCATCTCCATTTGCTTTTCCCTTTCATCTTTACATGGGCTTCCAGCCATAGACACAAGCAGACATAAAGAAAACCTCAGATCACTGTTGTTCTTCTTATTTCTCCATAACTTAAAAAGCTAGGGTCTTTCGGTTTTTTATTGTTTTATTTCTTTAGCTCGGAAACATTCTTCAGTCAGTGAGATGGATTCAGGTAGTTTCTTCCTCTTTGTCCACTTTCTTTAGCCTTAAATTGTCTGTTTAAAATTGTATCAAGTCACTGTTTCTAGTATTTTTGATAGTTTAATAGCACTTGTCCTGGGAAATTATGTCATGACCATTTTAGAAGCCCTGAGTCCTGTTTCAATATATTAGTACATCTACATTTAGCGACCACAGTTATGTAAATATATGAGGCAGTTATGATACCAAAGATCCACCTGAGTCACTGGATTTGATGATAGGATCCTGCTAATGTTCTGAGTGACTCTCATAAGCTTATCCTAAACTGCTCATGCTATCCTTGGGGGCAGCCCTGAGAGGAGTGCCCTGTGAAGTTTGTGCCATTTGTAACTGGTGGACTTTGCTCCGTACAGCATCAGTGCCTAGCTTCAGAGCTCTATGAGGAAAATGGGAAGAAGATATAACATACAAATCTATTCCAAGGTAAACAAGCAGGCTTGAACACATAGAACTTTGTGCAAGGGACAGGAAGTATAAACTAAGGAAGACAAATACATGACAAAATATGAGGTTTCCACAAAATATCGCTTAAATAATGTTTGATATACTATGGACATGGGAAAGGAAAAAGGAAGAAAACTAAAATGAAAGTAGGTAAAAGCTCCTTCTGCAGACCCACATCTTCTGAAAGTTGGTTCACTGACTGAGAAAAGAAATAGAACTATGTAGGCCCAGCAGCCTCTGCTGCCAGCCTTTTCCATCTCCACGGTGGTTTAATGTGATTCATTAAATGATAGTTCATCTTAATTATCAGCTTGGTTGGATTTATTTTTCATTTTATTTATTTTTTATTTTTATATTCATGTGGTGTATGTGTGTGTATGTGTGTGTGTGTGTGTGTGTGCGCGGATTCATGTGGTGTGTGTGTGTGTATGTGTGTGTGTGTGTGTGCGTGTGTGTGTGTGTGTGTGTGTGTGCATGAGCTCATGTGATATCATATACGTGCTGAGATGAGAGAACAGTTTGCAGGAGTCAATTCTCCTTTCTACTGTTTGAGTGCCAGGATCAAGTATCTCTACCCACTGAGCCATTTTACAGCCCTTGATTAGACTTTAAGTAGCCTAGAAAACACTGAAGGGCTGTTTTCAAAGCGACAGAGTGAGGAAGGAAGACCCATTCCAAAAGTAGGTGTTATCAGCCTGTATTAGTTACTTTTCTGTTGTGTCCTTGTGAGGGTTTCTATTGCTGTGATGAAACACCAGAACCAAAAGATGTGAGGGAGAGAAAAAAATTACTGCTGTTTATAATCCTTGGGTCACATTCAATCGCTAAGAGAACTTAAGACAGAAACCTAGGGGCAGGAACTGAAACAGGGATCATGAACAAACACTGGTTATGGCTTGCTCCTCATGGCCTGCTCACCCTACTTTCTTATACAACTCAGAACCACCTACCCATTGGCAGGTGCTCCTACATCAACTGTTAACCAGGAGCTTGCCCACATAGACTTACATACAGGCAATATGACAGAGGCGTTTTATCAACTGTGGTTCTTCTTCCCAAGTAACTCTAGCTTGTGTCAAATTGACAAAAGGAAAAAAAAAGACATGGTTCTATGACTTAAAAAATAACCAAAAACAACTTAAGAAATAAAGTTTATTTTAACTTATGATTCCAGGGGAAGGTCAATAAGGGAAAGGAAGACATGGCAGCAGGTACCAGAGTAGGAAACTGACCATAATGTTTCAACCACACACATAGAAACATAGAGAACAAGCAAGAAGTAGAGTGGAGCTATAGTATCTCAATGCTCACCACTAGTGATGCTAAAAAGGACCATACAAGTAGAAAACAGCCAGATACTTTGCCAAACCATCACAAGAATGGACTTTAGCCCAGTTGCTCACAGAGTCCATGTTTCCACCAGGATCCCTCACTCTATTTTCTGACTGTGGGCACTGCCTCAAGTTCCCGGTGCCCTGACTTTCCCACCATGACGGACTGTGTACAAGCCAACCGTGAGTCAAAATAAACTCTCCCTTCTTTAAGTTGATTTTCACGGATG
The DNA here is from genome assembly GCA_902168325.1 of Peromyscus nudipes. Classification (NCBI taxonomy): domain Eukaryota; kingdom Metazoa; phylum Chordata; class Mammalia; order Rodentia; family Cricetidae; genus Peromyscus; species Peromyscus nudipes. Next base: position 81,335 of record CABHPH010152899.1, read on the forward strand.
CTTTGTCGCAGCAACAAGACAAGTCAACTAATACATGAACAAAAGAGAATAAAAAAGAAAAGAACACAAGAACACATGTAGAGACGGGAAGAGGGTGGATGTCTTTTGATTACAAAAAATAAAAAGACCATGTTGAATCTTTGGGAAACAGTGCATTGTGTGCTGATGGGGGTGGGGGTGCAGTATCAGTCTTTCTCTTCCTTTGCATATCTGCCTGAAATCTAGACCACTACAAAACACAGAGATGGAGTAAAATGTGTGACACATAAGAAAACAAAACTTTAGATACAGCACTGCCAATGAAAGAATCTGAATGCCCTCAGATGTGTTCTAGGACACCAGAATGAGGAAAAGTACAGAGACTGTCAGTCATCTCTGTATAGTATGTCTGTCAAAACTCGTGAGTTGTCCTTAGCTCCACCCCAGAGCCCCTCTTCAAAATTCATCCTTACATGCCATTCTTATGGATTCACTCCAAGGGTCTCTGTTAGAAAACAAATAGCATGGGACAAGAGGAGACAGCCAAGAGACTGAAGTATTAGACACCTTTACCAGGCTTGTTGCATGCTATTTTAACTAACTACGGGCCACAACCATTCTACTTCTTTTTCTCTGAGAATGGCAGTTGTTACATGTTGATGAGGTAACAAATAAATACTCCAGTTTACGCCCACTACCCTAACCTGTTAGTAACAGCATTTTTTTTTCACTAGGGAAAAGTGCTGATTTGGCAGAGATCTGCCTGCCTCTGCCTCCCAGGTGCTGGGATTAAAGGTATGTCACCACTACCTAGCTGCTGAAAGTTCTGTTTAAAGTCTATCCAGTGGGCAGATCAGAGAGCCTAGTGAGGGTAAACAGCACATGATTTCTTAGGTAAGTCCTCAGGGCCCATCTAGGATGTAGATACACATTGCTTATATCCAGAAAAGAACACAAGCCAGTCACAGCCCAGTAACCCTCTTACTTATAAGGAACCATTTCTAAAAATAACAGACAGCAACACCTGGATTTGAAAAATCACAGCCCAGCTCTCAAAGGCTATGTTGTTCAATCCCCATAATAACCTTATGGATGGAAAATAGCATCCCACAGGGTGAAGGTCACCCAGCTACTGCTGAACATCAGCCTTCAGCAAAAACCATAAGATGCATGCCTTACCTTTCCTGCTAGGCTGGACTGTGGAGGCAAGGAGCTGCAGTAAACTTATATTCACAGCTCTCCCTTTTCTCTGCTAACATCCAACATCCAATTAATCTTCTTAATGCTTGGTTCAGTGGGGAAGAAGACTCATCTGGAAACCAGAGACAGCCATAATGGAGCATTAATAAGAGCCTAATTTCTGCAAATGCTCTGCCCCTGCCTTTGTCTCAGGTGGGACAATCCATCCCTGGTGTGCAAAAGGCAGATAGTAAACGGTGAGTTAGGCTCTGGGGTACAAATAATTACAGCACAATTCTGCAGTCCTTGTTAATGGGTCTCCGTGTAAGAAAGCAAAACTTATCTGCCTTCCTCAGCCCCACAAGCTTTATTGGTTGTGAAAAGATATTTGGCACAAATTAACTTTCTCTTGTTTGAAAACCAGAGCATGAAAACAGGATCATTTGTGCCTCTGAGGGCGGTGTAATAAAGAGACCACAAGTTATACTTGGGGCCAATCTACCTAGGCAGGAATGGCTGTAAGCAAAAGATTTCAATGATTTCCACTGCAGAAAAAGATCCTTTTGTGCTCTTGGTTAATTTGACGGTAAAAATAATAATTCTAATTCACCCCCCCAAGACCCTCCAAAAGTTTGAGAATACAGGTGCTACTCTGAGAGAAAGGCAACAGATGAAGTCAGTTGCTCCCTGACTTCACTGAGGTGTTGAGATGTAGAGATGAGTGTAGATGAATCTACCCAGATGCCCCATCTGCCCTCAATCAGCATATAGATGTGGCATTCGACATTGTGCTGGGCATCACCGAGACAGGAAATACAAAATCTAGCAGGAAAAAAAGTCAGGTAAACCATTTGAGACCACTATGTAAGATCAGAGGACAAGGCCAAGATTTTGATTATAGTTTGTCTCCCTAAGGTCCAAATGTTGGAAGCTTTTTCTCCAATATGCTAATCTTAAAAAATGATGGCGTTTGTAAGAAGTAGAGATTAATGAGAGGTGATCAGATCCTTAACATAGATGAATGTTTTTTCTCTAAGTCCTGGGAAATCAGGTTGCAAAAAGAGAGAAAACTTGGATTCTTCTAGTTACACACATGCCTCTTCTGCACTCAGCCAGTGCCCTTCTGCTTCTAGGACACGTTGTAACACAGCCCAGGTCCCTTAGGAGAACACATCACCTACAAGAATTAGGATACCTATGAGAATCATAAGCCCAGTAAAACTTTTTCTTTGTAAGTATGTGGTCTCAGGGATTTTGACTGAGAAAGTTGGTGTGGTTAAGGCTCAGAAAGCAGCAAGAAGGTCCAGGTCTGGGAAATGCCTGGATGCTAGAAGGAAGTAATAGAAAATGAAATCCCAAACTGGAGATTAAAGGCTTGGGGTCACTAAATAATGCCAAAAAAAGTCCAGCTATTTCATGATTCATAGAAGTTAGAAAATAAAAGCATCACTATTGTAAGTACTCATCTCTCCCATGCTGTACTTAGGGAAAGTTAGATGTCATTTGCTGATTTCTTCAGAGCTAACTCCCACAATGGAGAACACCTACCATGAAGGGTCAAACTCAAGGTGCAGTCTGACAGCCTGAACTCCACTTTCAGTGCTGGCATTTTACACAGGCTTTGTCTTCTCTGGGCCTCTGTAAAACTGGAAGCAATGGAACCAGCTCATGGGGATGTCCTAGGGTCAGTGACTAGACTATGGAAACTTCTTAAAGTAGTATCTGGTAATATCAGTTATTCAAAAATGGCAGCCTATAATTTAGAGAAAGAATGCCCAAGTGACTAAGCTACAGATAGATAGATAAATAAATAAACAAATAAATAAATAAATAAATACACATGAAAGAAAGAAAGAAAGAAAGAAAGAAAGAAAGAAAGAAAGAAAGAAAGAAAGAAAGAAAGAAAGAAAGAAAGAAAGAAGAGAGCTGGGTCTGTGACACCCATCACAGTGTCATATTCTCTGACAAGTAGAGTGTGTAAGATAAAATCACTATGAACCGTTGAAAATATGTCCCATTTAGAATCACCAAACTGGCATTCTGATTTACATGAGAGTTCACATAGTATATATTGGTTGTGAGTGGCTGAGAATCCCTGAGTTTTCTCAAATAATGGGCAACGGTGAACATGCTAACTCCACCAAGATGCTACCTAGGAGAGACCCTTCTTCAGCCCCTCATATTATTAACAAGAGTCTTCAGAGATATATCATGTAATATGTCTCTCAAGATGTTTCAAGGACCTATAGGAAAAAAATCTTAGAACCTTGCTTAATCAAGTTTGAGAGGGTATTTGCACGTGTCAGACAGGCAGAAAAGAGGACTGTGAAGAGGTGAAAGAATGAAAATTTGGTTCAGATTGACTTCATCAACCAGGATCAAGACTTCAGGGAGTCTCATCCCAGGAGGTTTATTCCCAACAACTTTAAACAGTATAACTTGGGAAAATGTTTCCTGGTGCAATACAATCCCTGGTGCACAAGAAAGCGTACTTACATTGAAACCCTACTCAGGGTACATGTCATTTCTCCCAAGAAGATAGTTTCTGGATATAGGCTACCTGTACTAACTTAAGGGCCTAAGGAAGGATCTGGCCTGGTTTGGGTTCATACAGAGAGCGTAGAGGTCATTTGGGCTATTAGTTATCTCTAGTCCTGGTTGTGGGAGCTTGAGGATCCCCTATCTTTTAGGGTCATTTAGATTACTAGCCACCCCTGGTCCTGTTTGTACAAGTCTGATATGGCCTGGCTCAACAGATAATACAGATCATCAGGCTATTAATCACTTTCAACTCCCATATTTCTGGATGGAAAAACAGGTTTTACATGTTTCCCATTGGAAAGACAATCTTGTGTGCTTAACATTTCTGGTTTCTCTGGAGATCTGTGGGCACAAGACCTTTGTGCTGTGCTCCCAACACAATTCTACTAAAAATTATGAGATAATAAATATTAGGTATATGAAATTCTCACATACAGGAGGGAGCTACAGCATTACCAGCCACCTTTGTTTCAGCACAAGAAAAGCTCCACAATCCATCAGTTCCAGACAGATAGGTTTTGAGGTTTTACTACTAAGTTTTAATGAAATAAACATTTGTAAAATAAACTATCATATAAAAATAATAGATTAAATTACTGATATACATCCAATAAATGTAGATGCAAATGTGTAACCCCAGTATACAAAATGTGAGCACCAATCCTGCGTGTTATAGGGTGAGAAGGAAGATAACCTAGCCTGACATAAAATCAGTCAGAAATAGTAAAATGTGTCAGGGCATCCCATATTGGTACCCAGAACACATTGGCAGGAGGGTCCTGGGATAGGGCAATGTCACCATCACTGCAGAGAATGACTCAGCAGAGATATATCCTGAGAAACAGTGCATTTTCTGGGTTGTGAATCAGAACTAGCATGCAGATTTGTGATCAGTTAAACTTCTAATACGTTTCCTAGGATGAGTGTCACATACCAATGTCCATCAAATGACTGAAAAGTGAAACTTGGAGCTCAGATACAATGTTTTGGTGTATGACACAGACTTGGGGTTCATGGTCAAGTCAAAGAGGACAATGGGCAGATGTATGAGGTGGCTTCATGGGAGGCCAAAGCTGGAACCTTGGGACATACTGAGGAGGTACCATGCAGGACTGGAGAGGGAGGATAAAGAAACAAGAACATGGAGACAAAGAGATGCTCAGGACATGCAATACATCAGCAAGCCAATGACTTCCCTTGCCCATTTCCATATTCCATTACTAAAAGTTTGGGACAAATAACATCTGGGAAAAAATAGTTATTTGCCTATATACTGATATTCAGTACAAGAACATGGGTCATTGATGCTGAGAGAGTGTTGGTCCCTGTAGGGCCAGAGGATGATGTCTTTCTGAAAGGTCAATCTGAGACATGCTCAGAGTGCTCATAGAGAGTAACCAAGAGAAAAGACCATTGCAACAAGTCTCTTAGACCATTGTGACTTTGGAGGCACAGAGAAAGCTGACCACTATGAGTGAGTGGGCCTGTAATGGGAGCTAGAGTTGCAGAGGAAAATGACACGTGTTCCTTATGAAGATCCAGAGGAGATGGAGAGGCTACTGGATCACGGGAGGTGGGAGGGGCTTCTAGAGCTTAGACAGCAGAAAATGCAGAAAGAAGGGGTGAACCAAAGAGAATAATAATGTTTCTTTCCAAGGACTGGGAACACAGCTGACATTTTACTTTGTCATGGATACTGAATACTTGTGCCTCCCTCCATCCCTCTACCTAATTCCGTGTCAGCTTTCCGTCAGCTGCTGTCTCTGATCAAGTTCTCAGAGACACAAATGTGCAGGTAGACTTTATTAGTGGTCAGGGTATCAATACCCATAGAAGAGAAAGTTGGGGAAAGGGAGGTATGGAAGCTTTTGAGACAAGCATGACCGGATGTGGGAAGGAAGGCATTTACGTGGCAGCCTGGAACAATACAGAGAGCAATTGAGAGGTTCTGAACATATGCTGATGGTAGAACCAATAGCATTTGCTGGTGACTTGAATGTGGAGTGTGAATTTTACAAAGGATCGAGCCTGCAGTTTTGGAGGGGATGAAGAACAGAAATGTTGTGGGATATTTGTTTACACTGTGTGAAGATGTGTTGTGATCAGTTTAATTAAAAGCTGAATGGTCAATAGCTAGGCAGGAGAGAACAGGTGGGATTTCCGGGAAGAGATAGGAACACTGGGAAGAAGAAAAGTGGGGACACCAGGAGATGAGGAACAAGTCAGAGGTACATAATGGGAGAAAGGTAAAAGCCACGTGGTAAAACATAGACTAATAAAAATAGGTTAATTTAAGTTATAAGAGCTAGTTGGGGACAAGCCTAAGTTAGAAGCCAAACTTCCATTATTAATAATAAGTCTCCACGTCGTTATTGGTGAGCTGGTGGCCCAAAGAAAATTCAAATTACACAGAAATACTCTGAAAAAGATGTGGGAAGGGAAGCCAAAGCAGCGGTCCTGTGGGTTTTATTGTTTTGTTGGTTTGTTTTGCTTTTATCAGGGTGATGGGGATGAAAGCCAGGCGTTCTGTCTTAGCACATTCTATGACGGAATGGTTGAATTGTCTCCATGGAGGACAAAGACCATTAACTGATGTGAAGAGATCTTTGAGTCATGTCAGCAACAGTGTAGACTTCTCACCGTTGCTTCTTTACCTAGTTCAGCATTATATAACTTTCTACCAATAACTGCAAGGGACGATTTCCAACTCCTGAAGCTGTTTAGACACCCTACTTTTCTCTTCCAATACAGTGGCAATAAAATCCAACTTGCTTCATATTCTTAACTGTAAGAAGCTGATCACCATGTCTGGGATCAAATATTGTGTAAAAGGAGAAGGGAGCTTCATCATAAGGAATGTGCATCCTGGGCTGAGGAATTTGTCACTCTGGCCCCTGGCTTATAATATGATCTAGTAAAAAACATGTTACTCACTGACTAAAACTTTCCTTTGGAAGTGCTCCAATTGGGATCAGCATGGATGGAGAGTTGGGGCTAGAACTGCTTACTTTTGCCCGTGGGCTGCACCCCACAGTCCTGGCTCAGCAGGATTCCTGTCCAGCGATCTGTTTGCTCAGAGCTAGCTGTAGTTCTTCATGCTGGGATTGGAATTCTAAAGAAACACAGAATGGTTTGTGTTGTTCAGCCTCCTGAGGCCCCGAAAATGCTCTTCCTCCCATTACTGACTTTGTGATGGTCACTTGTTGGCCCCTGCCTGGAATCACAGACACTTCAGTGGCCCTAAAGGAGTTCATGAATAAAATTTTGAGGCTCCTTGAACATGAAAGGGGAAATAAGCAGCTTTCTTTTCACTTGCTCCAAATTAAAATCAGAATCTCCTTATATTATAATTACCATCCACAAAGCACAGAGGGAAAGAAAGCTGGAAAATACCAGTGTACCTGTATCCTGGTTGCCATAAACAGCATGCGCACAGGTTACTTGAATAAATTTGTCTAATTTTCAACAATTCTTCTGTTTCCAGACACCGGCCCACATTCTTTTCTATACTGCCCTGGTTCCTTTTGCCTCCCACAGAAAGGCTTGTTCCTGCTTTCCCATCATCTACAGTCCTGACAACCTGAAGCCGCCTGTCTATGTGAGCAAGAGAAAATGGAAGCTGAGTTAAGTGACCTGAGGCAAAATGGGAACCTAAGTAACCTGGAACTCAATCTAGGCTCTCTCCTTATTCTTTTATATTTAAAAACAGGATCAAAATATGTGCATTAGGAGTGTCATTACAAGGACCATGCACACACACACACACACAGAGAAAGAGAGAGAGAGAGAGAGAGAGAGAGAGAGAGAGAGAGAGAGAGAGAGAGAGAACTAAACTAAGCAGAGCAGGATAGGTTTCTCCTGTGCACACTATTCTGAGTTTGATGGGTGTTGAGCAGGAATGCAACTACTTTAGGGTAACACAGACCATTGGAGCCCCTCCCAGTGTCACCAGCCCTCCTGAGAGAAGATTAATCACATACTCAAACCCTGTCTTTGATGTCAACTTAAAGAGGGACAGACTCCATCAAGAAGCAGCATTGTTTAGTAAGAGGAAGGCCTAGAGCTCCCTGACACGTGCCTTCCTCTAGAAACAGGACCGAAATAAGCCCACCCATTCCGAGTTTCTTTTCCTGTAAGAGCTCAGATGTTGTTTCTACCCTGTAAGAAATGGGCGCTCAGACATGTAGTTTACTTATAGGAGGTAAATGTGTTCTGGTGGAGAATAAGACATGAACACATGACTAAGACCATTCATATGCTTTCTATCCCTTCTTAGTTAGGATTATCATGACCATGATGGACTCATGGCCCAAAGCAAAGGGTTTGTTTGGCTCACACTTCCACATCACTGTCCATCATAGAAGGAAGTCAAGGCAGGAACTCAAACAGGGCAGGAACCTGGAGTCAGGAGACCAGGAGAGGCCATGGAGGGATGCTGCTTACTGACTTGTTTCTCATGGCTTGTTCAGTCTTCTTTCTTATAGAATCCAGGACCATCATCACTTCTGAGGTGGCACCATCAACAATGGGCTGAGCTCTCCCACATGAGTCACTAATTAAGAAAATGCCCTACTATCTCTGGCTCTTTTGCCTGCTTTGGGGACTCTTTCCCTCCTACTGGGTTACCTCATCCAGTCTTACTATGAGGGATATGCCTGATCTTATTGTAAATTGATATGCTATATTTGGTTGGTACCCCTGAGAGGCCTGCCCCTTTTCTGAAGGGAAAGGAGGAGTGGATCTGGGGGAGAGAAGATGTGAGGAGAGGGATTGGGAGGAGAGGAGAGAGGGGAAATTGTGGTCAGGATGTAATATATGAGAGAATAAAGAAAAAAAAGAAATGCCCCACAGGTCTGCCTTTAGCCAGATCTTATGTAAGCATTTTCTTAATTGAGGTTCTCTCCTCTTAGATGACTGTAACTTGTGTCAAGTTGACAAAAAACTAACCAGCACAATCCCTGTGATGTCAAATCCACAGGAACACCATGCATCTGTCCCTCTTCAGATTCTGAAGTGACAAGAAGTTGCATTTACAATTCCAAAGAAACCCATCCTGCTTACTTCAATTGAATCTGGTAGCTGGTTGGCCCACAAATAAATGGCACAAACTAGCCTAACAAGGATGCAGATGTGTCATGTGTCACATATGCAGATGATGGCTTCTCACTTGCCCTGAGGAGCAGAGTGTGCTGTATAGCCTGTTATCTTCACCAACAGAGAGCAAATGAGCGAGTGAGGAGATGGGAGTGGGCAGAGCAGAATGCATTGCTCTCAATACAGTCTGTTCCTCACGGGATTGCGGATTTGGTCTGTATCATATGTCCACTTTTCTTTCTCCCCTTTTTCGGAGAGGTAGCACGTGGGTCTTGTAAAAGCATTTATGTTAAAGCTATATCGAATTCCTTGACTCATTTGAAGAAATTTAATGATACAATTTTAAACTCAATCTTTTTCAAAGGAATCTGGAGGCCCTGTGCTATTTTCTAAAGACATTCTCAAGTTGAGGGTGATGGTTTTCGAT
>CABHPH010152900.1:0-19027 GCA_902168325.1 Peromyscus nudipes
AGGGTCATTGGAGTCTGCTTTATTGTAATACTGTGCTGTTTACACACAGAACCAATTAAGCTTTTGGATACGTTAGTAAGAAAAAAGAAAGTTATGGAAACAGAGGTGTGATGCTTGCAGCTGAGTCCTGAAGGACACTGATGCTCCATCTTCCCTCTCTTAGATCATGTGCTTTTGGGGACACCAGCTGCCCTGTCCTGACAAAACGTAGACAGTCCCACGGGGCTGTTCTGTAGCAAGAATGGAGGCCTCCTGCCAACAAACAATTCGACCATGGCAGACACACCTGGGTGACGAGGTTGGTATTTCCATGGAGTTAGCAGCTGGTGCTGATGCTGGGAGCGGAGTTAACCCCAGGAGTGGAGCTCTAGGCAACCTTTCCCACCCGTTTCTGAGCACCAATGAGCTGGTGCCTTCTGCATAGGGCTTTGGCTTAGATTGGTTGAAACAAGGATTTTTTTTCGTGTGTGTGTGTGTGTGTGTGTGTGTGTGTGTGTGTGTGTGTGTGTGTCATGGCACATGCACGGAGGTCAGAAAACAATCTGTAGGAGTCAGCCCTTTCCTTCTACCATGTGGGTCCAGGGGTGTGAACTAAGGGCATCAACCTTAGTCAAGCAACTCTAGCCCACTGAGCCACCCTGCCAGCCCCAAGGACTTGGGATTTGGACTCAGGATTTTTTTTTTTAACTGAACAATAGTACAAAAGAGAAATACATCCAGGAGAAAGAGCACTTCAGAGTTTTAACTTTGATCTTTTCCCAGGCTAGTGACACACACTAAATACTGTCTTGCAATTTGGTTAGTGTCGTAGAACGTTGCCACCAGTCAGCCACGTAACCACAGAGGAAAGCAAGTGAGACACACTGGGGCAGAGGTGAGGTGGGGGGTGTGGGGAGTGGGGGCTGCAAGGGGTGGGGTGGAAGGAGTGTCTCTGTGATCACCACAGCAAGCAGAATAAAAAGCCATGGGAGGCAAGAAGGTAGTTTGGTTCAGCACAACTAAGTAGCCCGTGTTGGTTCAAACCTTGAGAGCCTGACCCTGAGTGGTTTATTTTTAGGCAAATTTAAGCACAGCACAATTTAGTGGAAACTGTCCCAGTGATAATGAACTCAATTCTAAAGCACAAGCAAGCTGAATAAAGATCAGATGTGACCACATTGCAACTCTTTGTAAGGCGCATGTGACACCTTCCATAAAGACGGATTCTATTGACTGACTGAGAAAAACAAACTCATGACCTGGGGAAGGTTCCAGCGGGTTGGGGCCACACAGCACTAAGGTCACCAAGCTATTAACCATGTCCACCCCCAGCCTTCTGAGTGGATAAGAGGTTATATAGCCTCTCCTTTGAAGGGACAGCACTGTGTATTTAACGTTCCAGGTTTCCCTAGTATTTAACTGTAAACACAAGGACCCCCATGCTTCCTACAACACACTAGTGTGCTAGGCCACAAACCAATGATGTACGTGGTGTAGGTGTGTTCAATGCAGTTTTTTACTTAAGATGGTTTTTATCCTAACTGGGACTAAAGATGTGGCTCAGTTGTGCTTAGCATGTACAAAGCCCTGGGTTCCTACCCCACTACTACATAAACCCTACTGTTGGTGCACACCTGGGTTCTGAGCATGCTGGGTGGGGGGGCGGTGAGGCAGGAAGATCAGAAGTTCAAAGTCATCCTTGGCTACATACCAAGTTTAAGGCTAGCCTGGGCTATGAGAGTCCTGTTCAGAAAGAAGGAGGGAGGTAAAGAGAGAGACAGAGACAGAGAGACACACACAGAGAAACAGAGAAAGGGAATAGAGACAGAGAAGGGGGTATAATTTGGACAGAACCTGTCATAAGTTGAGAAACATCTGGCACAAACTTGGCTGCCCTGACCTAGCCATGATATGTGAGGACAGAGAAGAGCTCACAAAGAGCTTTAAAGCTGTTCTTATCTTTTTCTCAGTTACCTTCTCTTGAGGCCTTTCCCCATAACCAGTTTTTATGACTTGTGAGGGGCCCTTGAGGCGCCCTCACAAGAAATGGCGCAAGTAGGGAAATGACTGGGTCATTTCACCCCTAACCACACTAGGGACTCCCTCCTGTGAAGTTCCGCTTGCCACCTCAGGGAGCTGCCTGCTCCCTCCCCCTCCACATGTGTGAGTGGCAAGTGGCCCTCAGCAGGGTGAATGGCAATGTTTGGAGACCCTTTTGATCATCTCAAGGTGAGGTGGGATGCTCCTGGCGTCGAGTGGGAAGAAACCAGAGGCCAGAGGGCCAACAATCCCACGAAGACAGCCCCTGTAACAAAGTGTCTGCTCCCCTCGCTTGTCGAGAGCCACCGCCCTCGGGAACTGGTCTCATGCCAGCCAATTCCCAGAGCAGAGTCCCATCTTCCCTTGTGAAGGTCCGTGACATTGGCGGTGGTGGTGGTGGTGGTGGTGGTGGTTCATTTTTAAAGCTACCGGTTTATGTTTGGAAGTTTGATAGGGAAGGTTTTGGGGGAAGAAAAAAATTCATAAACTCACAAGCCAAAAAGGACGCCTGTCCTTTTTGGTAATACAGGAAAGAGGTTGTCCTTGTTTGGAGAACCATCCCGCACCCGGTGCTTTGTACTGTTCTTTGACAGACTTGTACCAAATGACCCACAGTCTCTCTTTGAGTGTTAACCAAGTACCCAGATGGGTTACAATGGGTTCCTCTGACAGAGAACAATACAGTGGGTTCCTCTGACAGAGAACCCGTGATTTTGGATCTGTTAGTATAAAGCGGAGCAAACAGCATGCCAGCTTGAATTGCTAAATAAAATATGCAAATTCCTGCAAATGCGCTCACAGGCCGGTACACTCCTGTCTGGTCTCCCTTCAGAGCACACAGTGAGCTTGTGTTTGCACGGGCTTTTGAGTCTGAAATTAAGAAAACATTCACTCTCAGGTCCCTAATTACTCTGTGAGGAGCCTGAAATCATTGAACCTCCCTCCCCTCCTCCCCTCTTCCCTTCCCTCTCATTCCCTCCCTTTGTCAATGCTGAGGTCCTGGGCCTCACACGGGCTAGGAGGCTAAGCGAACACCTGAGCTCTGGGTGTTTTCTTAACAGGGAGACTGAGTCTCTGGGCACAGGCATCAGCAAGCCTCAGCAAGCCTCCGCGGGTGCCAATAGATCACTGTGTTTCCTAAATGTCCTCTCCAGGCCATCCCTGCCCGCCTTACCTCACAGGCAAACAGCTTGAACTGCAACCCCAGGATCTTGTAGTCTATCAGCTGATTCCCTCGAAGCTGAGTCAAGGCCTCTTTAAGGTCTTTGATAGCTAAGTCATATCTGCAGGACGGGGGGAGAAGTACGTCAGTCCATCCAGGCCATGGAGAAAGAAATGCAGAATACGTGTCTTTATGCTTCTCCAATCTCCATCCATCCCACTGCTATTTCCTTTGACCAATTCTACCTTTTCACCAACCCTGAGACTGAAGATTCTACAGACGAGGTGTGGTTTTTGCACGCTGGAGACCCTCAGTCTACGACAGTAATGGGGATTTTCTTCTCTATGGGCTGTAAACACGTTGCCCACCTTCTGATGACCCCGGTGACCTCCAAACGCAGCTCTCACTCTCACTGGAGAACCCCAAGCGGTACTGCGCCTGCCCACCCTGCTTCCCTTTGGAAGAGTCTCAGGGCAGTCCCCACCACCCTCATTCGAGGTCAGATCTGCCCGGCACAGCTGCCTGCCAGGGGTTCCTTGACGCAGCAACAGCTGCAGGCATCCTCCTCCTCCTGCCCACAGCCTTCTGTGTCTTCTGCTAAGCACAGCTTAGCTCTTGGCTTGGCAGCCTCTTGCCTCCTGTTCACACTTTGGGAAAGAGGGAGAAGTGATTCCCACACCTATCTCGGGCCACCCTGTAAAGGAGGAGAAGGAGGGCTTCCCGGGCCTGCTGCTCTCTGTAAATGCACAGGCTGTGTGCGGCTGGCTGTTTCCCTGCAGCAAGGAGGGGAGCAGGTGGAGGCGCAGGTGGCCTGTTCCCTGAGCAGATGCAACTTCCACTGTGCTCCACAGCCCGCCGGGGAGGGGGCAGGGGACATCTCAGAGGGTACGCTTGAAGTGTATCGGTGGCGGCGGCGCTAACCAAGAAATGTGCCCTGCTCCCCGCGGAGCTGGCGGAGCAGGCGGACTTCAGCTGTGAAGATGCCCCGAATCTACCTGGCACTGTAGGGACTCAGCAAAGCCCTCCATGCCATTTTCTGTCTCATCAAGATGTCCACAGTGTGAAGAAGAAAGGACACATAACCCGCAGGGCTTGTTTTGTGTGAAAAAAGCGGGGTGGGGTTAACCCCACTAAAGTCCATTTGTTGCTGTTGTTTATTTTTTGAAATAGGGTCTTAGGTATCCCAGGCTGGTCTCGAACTCAGTATGTATCCTGGGATGACCTTGAACTTCTGATCCTCCTGCCCCAACCTCCTGAATGCTGGATTGTACCTAGTTTATGCTAGGGGATCAAGTGACCTAGGGCTTCCTGCATGCTAAGTAAGCACTCCACCGACTGAGCAGTATCCCCAGCCCTAATGTCTGTTTTTAAACTTGTCTTTGCACAAATCATCTGCACAAATCAGCAGCCCCCTCCTACCCTGCTGCAGCTCCTCTCCTTCCTCACCCCTGTACTTGTGGACCTCAGCTGCACCCATGGTGAGGAACTCGGCTTTCACACAGCTCTAGAGCCAAATGCAAAGGTCTGAATAGGATCAGTTCTTAGGAGAAGCCTGAAAGAGGCTCAGCCCTGGATCCTGCTGGCCTCCTTCAAAGTTTTCCTCTGTGCCATCTGGAAGCTTCCTAAGAAGTCTGCCAAGAAGCAGCCACACACACCCCCTCCCCGGGCGGCGTGGGGTGGGGGGAGAGGCAGGCTCTCTGCTCCAGAGGACTTTTCCTTGCCGTTTCTGTAGCAAGCCCTGCAAAGATGCCTTAGAAACTGCTGAAGCTGTTGCTTGCTTCTGCTACCAGCACACACACACACACACACACACACACACACATACACACACCTAGAATCCCAGAGCGCATGCCCACACTCCTCCGGGTATGAGTCTCAGGATGCTGCCCATGCAACTCCAACAGGTAGACAGGTCCACCTCAGCCCAGCAGGAAGAAAGTCTTGCCTCCTCCCCTTTGTAGGTCAGCTCCACCTTATTCTGAAAGGTCTCACCACGTTTTTATTTCCACAGCCCTAAGGTCCAGGAGGCCCACGGTGTGAAAGACAACTTACAGACCCTCCCTTTTTGGGATGACAAAACTAGAGACAGAGAAGTTTGATGGGACGGAGGGAGTCGTCCTGGGATACCATCTGTTGCTTGGGAACGCCTCTGACTTTTCTGCTAGAGTTGAAGACGAGAAAGCAACACAACACAGAAGCCAGGTGAGTGGGTGGTCGAGGGGGAAGAACCCTCCTTGGTGTGACCCCGTTAAAACGAACCCCACTACAGTGGGAAGGAACGCCCAACTCACTCAGCACTCAGTCACCTCTCTAGATCACCATTTATTTATTTATTTATTTATTTATTTATTTATTTATTTATTTAGGTTTTTCGAGACAGGGTTTCTCTGTGTAGCTTTGCGCCTTTCCTGGAACTCTCTCTGTAGACCAGGCTGGCCTCAAACTCACAGAGATCTGCCTGGCTCTGCCTCCCGAGTGCTGGGATTAAAGGTGTGCGCCACCGCCGCCCGGCAGTGCTCTGTACCACAATCACTAACCCTGGTGATGGATTCCCTCCCCCTCACCATTTAATCTGCACCTTCCTCGAAGCAGAAACTTGCTTATATTCATTTAATTAATCCAACAAGTGTGGGTTTGTAAAGATTTCCGGACATAGGGTAACCCCAGAGCTTGGGAGGTGGAGGCAGGACCAAGAAATCAAGGCCAGCCTCAGCTACAGAAACGCTGTCACCAGCAGACAAATGACTTAACGAAAAGAAAAGAAAAGAAAAGAAGAAAAAAGGGGAGCTGGGGAAGCCGCTCAGTTGTAAAGCGTTTACTCCTCAAACATGAGGACCTGAGTTCAGATCCCAAGGACTCACAAAAAACAAAGCCAAGCACACTGGCTGGAGAAATGGCTCAGTGGTTAAGAGCATGGGCTGCTCTTGCTGAGGACTGGGATTTCCTTCCAAGCACTCACATGGTGGCTCACAACTGAAAGGGTAAAGGCGCTGGTGGCTGGTGCTGGTTACCGCGGCAGCGCTGGTTACAGTCATGACAGAACCCAGTGGTACCTTTTAGAGCTTTATTAGGAGAAGGAGAGAGACAGAGACAGAGACAGAGACACAAAGAGAGCCAGAGAGAAGCAGAGAGAGGCGCAGAGAGAGAGTGTGGGGGTGCATGTCCGGCTTTTAGGCTGGGACACAGTCGTCCATTGATGATGTAATAAGGCACTGGACAAGAACCCCCCCCAGCTTTGCATATACAGAATCCTTACAACAACCACCCATAACTTCAGTTGCAGGGGATCTGATGCAAGCTCTGGCCTCCATGGGTACCAGGCATGCACGTGATGCACATATGTACCTGCAGGGAAAACACTTGGACACATAACATAATCTTAAAAAAAATAAAAAAAAATAAAAGTCAAACGTGGCAGTATGTGCCTGTAATCCCAGGTCTGGGGAAACAGAGACAGGCAGATCATGGGGATTGATCGACTGGCCAGCCAAAGGAGCAAAGTGGCCAAGTCTGTGTTTGGTGAGTTAAGTTGGAAGGCTTTGATCTGAGGGTGTTGTCAGCCTGGAAAGTTGAGTGCTCAGCTGTTGCTAAGGGCAACCACCAGTGCCCAGAGAACTTCAAAGGTGTAGATGTGGTCAGTCACCTGATTGAGTGAGAGGAAAATGAAAGTCTCCTTGGAAGAAAAGCCAGGGACAGGGAGCCCCTCTGGAGAGAGGGCCTGGGGTAGGGGAAAGGCGGAGGTGGCTGCCTCTACAGACAGTATGGCTGTTCATGTCTCAACATTCTCTTCTCATCCCCACTTCCGGTGCTCAGTATCTTCTCCAGAAGTTACAGAATGTAGACAGAGGCCAGCCACAACTCAGCCCAGCCCAGCCCCCCAACCCCTGCCTGTTTAACCTCAAAAGACAAACCCCAAGGCCTTCCTTTCCATTAGCTCTAAGAACCTATGGTACAGAGACAGTAGAAGAGGACAGGCTGCCGGAAAGAATTAATACATGAAAATATTTGCAAGTCCCAGAGCTGGAAGGCGAAGATTTTGAATGATATATATATATATAAAAAAAATCTAGAACTAAAATAGTCAGACATTGTAGCTTATGCCTGTAGTCCCAGCACTTGGGAATTGAAGGCAGGGCATTAGGAATTCAAGGTCATCCTCAGCTAACAGACTTTACTACATAAAACACTGTCTCAAAAGCAAACAGAGGCGGAGAGGTTGGACGGGAGGAGGGGAAGGAAGAAAGAGGGGATATGGATGGGAAAGATCCAGAAATAAGATGCGGGACTCGATCTGAATGATAACGGTTAAGTTGGAGAACAATAATCTACCAAATCTAATCTTTAGTTCTGCGGCTCTCTAGTGAGGAAATAATAGTGAGTCTGGCATATTCTCAAATCCAAACTATCTCCTTTCTTTCGCTCGGTCCCTAGGTAGTGTTTTCACTGACACACACCTGGTTTTAGGGGGACTTGCACATGGAAGTCCATTTGTGAACCTTAAGGGCCCGCTCTCTCTCAGAGTCCTCCCCTCCCTCCGTAACCAGCCGGCTACTGTCTGTTGTGGCAGAATCCACTCAGAACACGCCCGTCCCAGACCTTGCCAGGGTGACCACCTCTGCAATCCACTTTTCTTGTCCTTTTCACCAACGCCGCCCTGAGTCAGACCCTCATTTGTCACGAGGACAACGGTGTTCATTTCCAAATCAATTTTCCAGGCTCGTCTTGTTCCCTTTATTCATATTCTAGAGTGACTTAAAGATCCCCATCTCAGTGATCCGCTTGAGATGGTCCGGGAATTCACCATCTAGCTCCCTCCTCTGCAGCCTCCATTCTCTACAGCCTCCCCGGTCCCCCCGTCAATGCTCGGTGCCCACCCATGCCATGCCTGGACTGGTTTTACTGTTGGAGAGTTCCTCCTTCCGCTCAGCCAGTTTCCTCTTCCCTTGAACTTGTGCACACACAGGCAGACACTTTCCAGAGTCAGTTTTCTGTCTGACTTTGCCCCAAACACCTGAAATTCACATTTTGAATACTATCCCTTTGTTATTTATAGACTTGTTCTTTGGGCATCTGAGGCGAGAGTAGGGGGTTGAAGTTAGAGTTCATTTTGCATTTTTGTCTTTTTACTTTTTGTTTTGTTTGTTTTTCGAGACAGGGTCTCTCTGTGTAACAGCTCTGGCTATCCTGGAGCTCCTTCTGCAGACCAGGCTGGCCTCGAACTCAGAGATCCACCTGCCTCTGCCTCCCTGAGTGCTGAGATTAAAGGCATGTGCCACCATGTCTGGCTTTTGTGTGTGTGTGTGTGTGTGTGTGTGTGTTTGCTGTTTTATTGGCTGTAAACAACCCCAAACATGTACAGTGATAGAGGAAAAGGGACTCATTATCATTCCGCCATCTAGAACCGTCTAGACTGATACATTGGCCTGTGCTCTTCCAGTCCACAGTCTATGCAACCAACGGGTTTTGTGCTAGTGAAATGTTTTGAAACCACTTTTTGAAATTTGCCATCAACTGCGGACTTTTTCTACTGGAACATATTTGTCCTACTATTTGTCCGTATTAACTGATACACACGCTGCTAACAGTTTGTATTCTTATTTTTGTGATAGGGTTCTACTCCCACCCCCACCCAATAGTTTAAACTGGGCTTTGCAGGGATGAAGCCAGGGCTGATTTGATTTCATAATGACCCTGGTTTGGGGACTGCTGAGTCCCTCCCAGAGAGGCACGGTGGGTGTCCTCATTAGGGACACTGGTGGACAACCTAAGCTCATTGTGGTTGGGCCCCAGTGACTCACAGTGAGGTCAGGCTTGCCTCCCTTCCCCAGAAAAGCCTCCTGCATGCCATTTCTTACATAATTGCCCAGAAAAAGCTAGCCAGCCTTCCTTCCCACTGAGGCTGGAGGGTACCTACTGAACACTAGGTATACCCAGCACAAAGCCCCATTGGGCTGTCACTCTCTCCCAGGGTGGGTAGCCCTGGACCACTTACTTCTCCATGCTGTAGTAGAGCATTCCTCGCTGGAAGTAGGCCACTGCCAAGTGCTTGTCTCTGTTGATGCTTTTGGTGAAGGCCTGCAGGAAGAAGGGTCCATACTTGGCCTCAAAGCCAGGCAGAGAGGAAGTATAAGATCGCCCCAGGGAGAGGCAGGCAGGTGTGTCATAATGACTCAGCAACTCGAGGTGACAAAATTGGCCTGGGGTACAGCCGTCTTGGGTTGCAGTGCCCTGTGGTGTTATTTCCTCATTTCATAGCCTGGGGTAAATTACTTAATGTCCCTGAACCTCAATTTTTTTTTCCTCTGTAAAGTAAGTGATAGGGCTGAAAAGATATCTCAGCAGTTAAGAATGTTTGCTGCTCTTCCAGAGGACCCAGGTTCAATTCCCAGCACCCACATGTTAGCTCACAACCATCTGTAATTCTAGTTTTAGGGCTCTCCTTGAGAATCAGGTATACACATGATGTCAAAACATACATGCTATCAAAACACCCACTCACACTAAAAAATAATAACAAAAATAAATTGAAAGTGATATAGTTAAAATGTATGTTGTAGCCCCTTGACAGAAATTTATTGTATAAGTATTTATAAATACTAAAATAGTAACAAGTAAGAATACATATATAATATTGTTAATAAGATATTAAACAGGCAAACAAGGGCAGAGGGAATGAGAGGACCAGCAATAGAATGGGAGGAAAAATCTTGACCAGTAAGGGCAGAAGAAGCCAGTGATCTGGGTGTGGGAGGTGGTCTGTGGCACAGCCTGGCCCAGAGTCCCAGGTCCAGGCCAAGGTATGAGCACCCAGGGCCTGCAGAAGAGCTTCATCTGGGGTAGCTGCCTCCTCTCTCCACCATGTGCTCTGTCCCCACAGCTCTCAGGATGCAGCCCGCCCCTGAGGGGTGGTGGACGGAGCAGTCATCCCTCCAGACAGAGGCCAGGCCAGCCCAGCCCACGCACCGTCCCACCTGCTTGCTGACTGAGAGCCCGGATGTGGACATGTGGACAGTGTTCGTTCACCTGCTGGTCAGGGGATGACTGGTGAGAACTGCTTCTTTAGAAGTGGGGTTGGGGGGGGGGGCTGGAGAGATAGCTCAATCTTGCCTCACAGCATGATGACCTGAGTGTGACCTCCAGGTCCAGGTTAAAAAGCCAGGTGTGAGGCCACATTTTTTCATCTCAATGCTGGGGAAGTGGAGACAGGATCTCCTGCCAGCCTAATAGGCAAGTTCTGTGTGAATAAGAGACCCTACCTCAAAAACAAACAGACAAAACAAAACAAAACAAAACAAACAAACAAAACACACACACACACACACACACAAACAGAACTAGGGTAGACATCGTTTGAGATGGTTGTGCAATCCTGGGGACTGTGTTTGATCACTGGAACCAGGTAAAAATGGAAAGAGAGAATGCCACACAGGTGTCCTTTGACCTTACCAGGTACACCATGGTCTCTGTACCCACCCCAACCCCCATCACACACATACATCACAGTCAATCAATCAATCAATCAATCAATCAATCAATCAATCGATCAATCAGTCAATAAAGACGCTGGGTGGTTGTGTTAAATGCCTTTAATCCCAGTGCTCAGGAGGCAGAGGCAGAGGCAGGCAGATCTGTGTGAGTTTGAGGCCAGCCTGGTCTACAGAACCAGTTCCAGCCTAGGCTGTTACACAGAGAAACCTTGTATCAAAAATACAGGGGGAAAAAAATGCTAAAATGCCCCCTACCCTTGGTGGACTTTATGACTCAATACAGTGTGATTTCCTTCAGCCAGCCTCGGAATCCTTAGAGGAGCCCCCTGAATTGTTGACCAGAATTGTTTGAGCCAAACTAATGGAAGTTTCTGGAAGCCTAAAAGGCACCTTACAATTGGGTGCAAGGTAGGCGGACATAGAAAGCACATGTCCAAGTGGGGAGTTGGTAAAAGAAAACAAAACTGAAGAAGTCTTCACAAGATGGTTAAAGAATGACCTCGGGTAATGTGAAGTTCTTGGAAAGAGCAAAGCCCCACCCATGGCTGGCTCAGAGAATCTGTCCTGGGAGCTTTTTAAACTGTCTGCCAAGCCGGGAGCGCTTAAATGGGGCCTCCCTCCCGGGGTAGTTCTGGAGGGCTTTTGTTCTATTAAGGCTTTGGGGAGGTGAGGTTTCCAGAGGGCAGAAAAGCTATATTTACAGGAACTCCTCAACTCACCTGCTCGGCTGCCGGCATGTTTTCCAGGATGGTATGCATGCAGCCTATGTTGAAGCAAATCCTCGAGTGGGGGTCCTGCACCTCGCTGAAGGCCTCCAGAGCACCCTTCCAGTCCTTCTTGTCGGCTGCCAGCACCCCTTCATTCCAGAGTCTGATGGCCTCAGCCAGGGACATGCTTAGTGTCTCTCCGGCCGAGCTGCAGGGTCCCAGGCTTCAGGGTCCCAACCTAGTGCTCAGAATGGGCTCTAGCCTCCCTCTGCGGGCCTTCATAGCGTCAGGAAGTTTCCCCACCTTTCGAAAAGGAACTGACGCATGCTAAGCAAGCAAGAGAGAAAAAGGAAAGAGAGGAGAGGGCTGGAGGAGGCGGGCTGGGAAAGGGGAAGTCTATTAGATGCTGCCTGCCATGGGCCAGTCAGTTCCTCTAAGTGCTTCTGCTACGTCCTGGGCACCTCCTGTTCGTCTCTGCTTCCCACGCCCTCTGTGGCAGCTTCAGGTCAGGAGGCCCTCAGCAAGTCTGGCCAGGCACGCCTCTTTTCATCCTTGAATGAATCCTCCGGGTCTCCGGCTGTTGACAAGCTATAGCTGCATTGATGGATATAACCTAGGCTGGCCTGAACTCCCAATCTTCTGCCCTCAGACTCCCGAATTCTAGAGTTATAGGGGTACAGCCACTACTGTTTTTGTTTTTTGTTTTAAAATCTTGGGGGGAAAAAATAAGCACGCTACACATTTCTGAGACAGGATGAAGCATCATGTGTGTCCATCCAGGTCTGAGATAACTTTAAGAGAACTCAGACCAGTTCAGTTTCTTGTCAATACTCAAACTGGGAGGCAGATATGACAGCATCATCTGTCTGTGAATAACTGAAGGCATGACTCCTGTATTGATGACTAATGAGCTTACTCATCTCTGTAAACACAGATTTGAGATTCCTTTACTTACTGCCCTGGTAAAGTCAAAGTTAATACAAAAACACACAAACAATAACAACAACCAAGACAAAAAAAAAAAAAAAAAAAAAAAAAAAACTTTCCTGAGGAAAAGTGAGATTGTGTGTCTAAACAATGAGATCTGCCAAAGTCCGGAGCTCTTGGTAGGCAAAATGCATGTTAATGAGGGTCAAATACAGGGCTATTTCCAAGTCTTGTTTTGTGGCACCTGAAAGAACTCAACACAGGGTTTGTATGACAAAGATAGGAGGGCTGAAGAAGAACGTGTCCCTGCAAAGGCTCGTCCCTCTCTTTGGTAGACCTTCCTATCTCACATCATCGCCTGGTAATCTCCTCAGACTTCCAGGCTCATCCATCCAGTCTCCTTCCTATGCTCCACCTCTGTGACAGCCAGCTCCCCACTCTAAGTTACAGAGAGAATATTTTTCTCTTCGTCTTCTCTCCTCCTAAATACTGACTGTATTGTTGTGGAATATTTCTTTGCATTGTGTGAAGATGGTATGTCACTGTAATTGGTTTAATAAAAAGCTAAATGGCTTTTTATTGGCAGGATTTTCAGGTCATAGAGAATGCTGGGAAGAAGACGAAGGAGTTGCAGGGAGATGTGGAGGAAGCATGACACGTAGGAGATGAGGTAAAAGCCATGAGCCACGTGGCAGCACATGAATTAATAGAAATGGGTTAACTTATAAAGAGTTAGTTAGTAACAAGCCTAAGCTATCGGCCGAACTTTCATAATCAATAACAAGTCTCTGTGTGGTTATTTGGGAGGTGGCTGGTAGGACAGAGAAGCACTCACTACATACGGCGCCCAATGCCTGGCCATCTATATTCACGTAAGGCCTGAGACAGGAAAAAAAGTTCAAAGCACCAAGTCAAACATAGCTTCCTGGTGCGGCGTCCTGGTGACCAAGGTCTCTCAGGTAGGCTCAGTGTACAGAGACTGCCTGTGGGCTGGAGCCAGCTGCCAGTGCCATGTGCCAGCACCATTCGCCAAGCTGAACTGTGTGTGCCAGCAGCTGACACAGGAGTTTAAGATTTGTCTCATGTGATCAGAGAATGCTACAGACTACAGATGCTCATTAAAGACAGATCCAGACCAAAAATAAATAAATAAATAAATAAATAAATATTAAAAAATTCTCTAAACAGGTTATAAAAATGTGTTTAAAAAATGTGTGTAGGCTTAAGAAAGAAAAGAAAATGGTTATAGATAGTCATAGAAAAAAAGAGTATAAATAATTAAAACTTTAAAGAAAAAATAAAATGATATAAAAAGATAAGCCACATGAAGATGAAAAATACATAGAGTCTGGATCCTATATGGTGTCTTTGTGACTTCAAATTTTTCTATTACTGAATGACAAGCAATAGCTGCTAGAGACATTGGATTATGGAAACTGCTAAATTAGGCCAACCAATGTATTTTTAAAATGTCTTAACTTCAAAATGGAAGTAAAAAAATATGTTGTTTTGGGGAAGAGGTTGTGCTTTTGTTTCCACAGTGAACAAAAGGCTGTGGATTCATTCAATGTTGATAGAGATCAGATTTGATTGGGGGAGACCCCCTGAAAATCCTGGCTACAGACATAAGTAAACCTAGAAAAATTGTAAAACAGGTAATGTATATTTTACCTGCTCAAACATAAAACAAAAAATCATCTTTGGCTGGCTTATGTACAATGCACAGTCCGTACTTGTGTTAATGCAGATATATATATATATATATATGTGTGTGTGTGTGTGTGTGTGTGTGTGTGTGTATATGTATGTATGTTACCTTTGAATGTTTATGTGTTTTCAGAACAAGGGGACCAGACACCAATGAAAATGAGTGCCCAGGTGATCCAGTCTCTCAAAATGCCTCTGTTGCAGTTTTCTCAGAGTTCTGCACCTAGAACAGCTTCAAAGATGCTGGCTGAGATGGTCCAACCTCACAGACTGTTCTAGCCAGGACTTGGCCATTGTCCTAATTTTCTCAGGGTCCCCCAAAGGTTCCAGCACCTCCAGACAACAGAAAGCAGTCTAGAGAACACAATGCCCACATTCCCAAGAGGTGGGGTGGGTGGTTTTTGGTCATTCTGTGGGTTATGCATGGCTGTCATTGTTTGGGGGGGGTTACAAATTGTTATTGGTCATGGTCAGAAAAAAACTGAACAAAGGAGATTAGATTCAGGGATCTCTTTCTGAAGAGAAAAAGGGGGGATATTATATAGAAATGATAGGATAAGGGGATAGATTATTGTATCTACTTAAAAACTAAAAAAAAAAACTATTGATCTCTAATATTTTACTTTGATATGGATTTTTGTATATAGATACAAATTTAAGTTTATTTTTGCTAGAACATACTCTATATAGGTTTCTACTCATTTAAGATATTTTTGTATATTGATACAAATTTAAGGTTATTTTTGTTATACTGTAAATGTTTCTACTCTTGTTTAAGGTATTTTTCTATACTGATACAAATTCAAGGTTGTTTTTTGTTAAACTGTATATATGTTTCTACTCTTGTTTAAGGTATTGTACCTATGCAGCCCATTTAACAATGTAATATAAATTTCTATTCCTTGAAAATTATTATTGCAAACTATTTAGAATAATTAAGAAATACAGGTTAGTAGTTAGTCAGCTAACAATCAAAATTGTGGCCACGTTAGGTATGTTTTCAAGGTCAAATAGAGATACATTTTAGATAGATGATCTTCATACACTTCAAAGACCTACAGAATATGACACTTAAGATGTTTTAATAGCATAAGGCTTTTCATGACAGGGAGACACATCTGTTTCTTTCTTTCTTTCTTTTCTTTTTTTTTTTTTTTTTTTTGGTTTTTCAAGACAGGGTTTCTCTGTGTAGCTTTGCGCCTTTCCTGGAACTCTCTCGGTAGCCCAGGCTAGCCTCGAACTCACAGAGATCTGCCTGGCTCTGCCTCCCGAGTGCTGGGATTAAAGGCGTGCGCCACCACTGCCTGGCCAACACGTCTGTTTCTGACAGCACCAATTTACTTCAGAGAAGATGATGGGCATCAAAGAACCTCCAAATGGAGTTTGCTTTCTTTGTGGTAAAAGCTAGCCACTGGGAAAAGAAACTGCCCTTGCCTCAACTGCTGACAGCACGCTGTCCAAACTGGACAAACAGGACACGAAAGAAAGCGACTGCCATACTTTACTAGACAGGGTAGAACAATCTTTTTACCCAGACCTAAAACCTGTGGGGAAGAAGTTGGAGGTGGAGATAACCCACCCTCCTGTCCTTAGGGTATAAGCAATGGGGTTGGGCTCAGTGTTGTTCACTTTCTCCAGTCCCTGTCACCACACAGGCTAAGCCATCATCAGCTGCAAGTTAGCATAGTCTCCTGAACATTTCTGACCCAAAACCTACTCCCTTATCTCTGCAGCTTTCAGACTGTTTCTAAAATCCACCTGTCTTAGTTATGGTTTCTATTGCTGTAAAGAGAAACTATGACCACAGCAACTCTTATACAGGGAAACATTTAATTGGGACTGGCTTACAGTACAGAGATTTAGTCCGCTGTCATCATGTCAGGAAACATGGTGGTGTGCAGGCAGACATGTTGCTGGAGAAGTAACTGAGAATTCTACATCTGGATCTGAAGGCAGCAGGAAGAGAGAGTGACACTGGGCCTGGCTTCAGCATCTGAAACTTCAAAGCCCAGTGACATGCCTACTCCAACAAGGCCACACCTCCTGATAGTGCCACTCTGCTGCAAGCCACAGGAAAGCGTAATGGAATTCAGCTACTATCACAAAAGCTACTACTTGGAAAGGTCAAGGACTTCTCCAAAGGTCAGGCCATGGCTTAAGAAGTCTTGGTGATATTTTAGCTTTTGTAAATATATTAGCTGGTTCCTACAGTGGTTTTCTTATAATGCTATACGTGCTTCCAAGAACTCCTAACAGTGTATTTATCTAAAATATCTATCAAGCATCCAAGGCCAAATGAAACAACACCTGTCTCTTAGGTCAGGCAGATAGCTTTACTTCTTGTGCAATTTAGGGTGAGACCCTCTTTCCTTACAGCCTTACTAATAGACCCCTAACTTCTTACCCAACCACTTCTCAGAATGTAGATTGAGCACATAAATTCCCTTCTTGATATACTAACCGATCATTAACTCTCTGTTGACCTCCTCCTTTACCACTTCCCCTTTTGGGTTGTAAAAGAAAGCCTGGTGGTCACTGCCTGAGGAATTCTTACCTGCTTTTATGACCCCATAAGAATTCAAGTCTGGTGACCTTGCTCTGCCAGAGGATTTCTATTGCTTGGGTTTATAACTGGATTCCTGAGAGACTTAGAGAGAACTGAGAGAATAAGGAGACGTAGAGGAAGAGAGAGAGAGGAAAAAAGAGAACAGAAGAACTAGATGGGTAAGAACTGGAGAGGAATGAACTAAGATGGGGAAGAACTAGATTGAAGGACTAAAAGAGAGTACTAGAGGAATGAGATGGAAGATGCGGAAGAGCCAGATGGGGAAGAACAAGTTGAGAGAAAAGGAGATGGGAGAGGAGCTAAGATGGGAAGGAACTAGATGGATGAGAACCTAGATGGGGCAGAACCAAGATGAAGGAATTAAGATAGAACTTAGAGGGGACAGCAGATAAACGTAGAGAGAAATCAGGCAAGAAAGGAGCTAAAAATGGAGCAGAATAGAAGCTGTGTAGAGAGAGAACTGACTCAGAAGAATAAAGTGTATGGACTAAGGAGTTTCGTGTACACAGATTCATTTCATATCATCAAAGATTAGATTATCAGCTCGTTATAGATTCTTCCCGGAGCCTGGGAGGGGACTATTGAGGGGCTGGACCCCTGTAGTCCTCATTACCACTCCTTAAGAGCCTATGGGGGGGGGAGTATTTTCATTCAAACCACTACACCACCTCAAACAGGTCATACCACATTTGTAAAACACTTTCCAGACTCCTTGTTGGGCAGGCAGGCAGGCCCTGCCTGTTGTCCTGCACTCACCCCAAGATCCCCATCCCTCCCTGTGTCCCAGCTGCAAAGGGCGACTCCCTCTGCTCCAGTGTCTCCGCCCTGTTCTGTTCTGCGCTTCTTACTCATCTTTCACTTCCCCTAGCTGGCCTCTGTGACCCCTGACTGTGATCCCCCCCCCCCCCCCCCACCCCCGCTCTGTCACAGCACACAGTTCCCTCCGGTCACCTGTGGGTCACAGTTCGTAATTATTGTCCCCTGGGCAGACACAGTTTGTTTAGTCTCTGCTTCTCACTGTTAGCCAATGGACTTTCAGCCATCCTTCCTTCCCAAGCATCCCTCTGTCAGAACCCAAGTTCTGTTCCAGTACCCGGCTCCTGAGTCAATGTGAGTCTGGTTTAAGCCAAATTTCCTGCACTGCCCCAGGGAGAGTGTTCTGGTGGGTTCAGGCACAAATGCTGAGTTTTATTTTTATTTTTTTGTTTTAAACAAAGTTCTGCTCCACAGCTCTGACTAGGCTGGGGTTTGCAATGATCCTCCTGCTGCTGCTTCCCAAGTGCTGGGATTACAGGTCTAAGCTACCATACCTGAGTTTTAAAATTTACTTACGTATTCTGTGCATGTGTGTATGTGTATACATGCATGTGCCACCACCACTGTGGCATTTCAGGTACAGCTACACGAGCTATTGTTTAACCCTGTGCTGGTCTCCCACCTAAACTATATGCTTCAGGAGTACAGGATCCATGTCTGGTTTCATCTGGCTTTCCACCGTCTCTTCCATACTTATCATTTGCTTGATTATTAAATTTTGTGTTATATACTGATGCTGGGCATGGTGCCTTTCGAAGGGCTCTACCAGGCCTGTGCATGGCAAACATTCACACAGGTTTTGCCTTTTTCCCCTTTTCCTCTCCCTTGTTAAAAACCGTTACATTCTTGAAGCTAGTCAGTCCCCCAGGTCCATTCCCTTATTTGGCCATGAACTCATTTCTGAGACAAAACACCAAAGTCCAACAATAAAATTTCATTATTTGGCTAATATGTCCAATCAGGACTTTATGGTGATATTTTATTTGTACTGAAATGTGATTTTATTTGTATGTTAATAAATAAAGTTGCCTGGGGGTCAGAGCTAATAGCAAGCCATAGCAGAAGCTGGGCGGTGGTGGCGCACGTCTTTAATCTCAGCACTTGGGAGGCAGAGCTAGGCGGATCTCTGTGTGTTCAAGGATATAGCCAGCATGGAGACACATGCCTTTAATCTCAATACCAACCTTAGAAGACCTGGAGGTCTGTACAGACAGGCAGTGACGAGGAGGTCATGTGGTTGGGTTTACAACCAATGAGAAGGCAGAACAGAAAGTCAATGAAAGGACAGACACACAGAAGTAGGCCTCTTTGCTGAGGGGAAGGACGGCAGCGGCAGGAAGGGTAAGAAAGGGTTTTTAGCTCTTAGCTATTGCCCTGACCTCTTGGGGTTTTAACTTTGCAATTGGCTCTGTGTTTCTTATTTAATAAGACTGTTCATCTACAGGACTTACCAACTCACCCTAGCACAGACTCCCCGTTTTTTTCCTTAAAAACCCTCCCGCAGGAACACTGGCCCTGTTTGCCCCTTCCGCTTACTTTTCCTGCAAGAAACCTTCTGGCTGCTGCTACTGCTTGCTGTCTGCCTTTGTGGTACCCCCCTACACTTGCTCCTCCTAAGAATTTGGTGTCGGCGCAT